>JASCZW010012860.1:0-27224 GCA_034211315.2 Aedes japonicus
AGATTGAGTAATATGATCTTGAAACTATCAATAAAATTTTCAGTAACATTTGACGGTGATGGGTCATTGAGCCGAATGCCATTAGGCCAAACGCTATAAGACCGAATGATGACAGATCATTCATTTAGGAACTCCTTCATAAACCACGAACATTGATTTTTGAAAATCTCAGACGCTCCTCCTCCCTCCTCCGCATCCTCGTTGACTTTTTCTCCATACTATTTTAAGACATTTTGTATGAAGCGTAGACTTTGCTCAAACACCACCCCTCTCCTCCCAGAAAAGTCTACGTGGTTTATGAATAATCCCTTATATGTATCTGTTTGCTCGGAATCGCTTAGAGATGGAAGACACTTCAACGTGGTATGTTAGCGGATTCAAAGTTTTGGAATTAAAAAGAATCTGCCTTTACCAAAGTTAAATCTTCAAAACTATGTTAGAGAATCTGAATAAGGTGTGGCCCATTTAGTAATTGGAACAAACAACTTTGATTCTTACAGTGATCCTAGCGATCGGATTTGTAAACTACTGACATCTTATGCGTTTCCTATAACAATAACAACATCAGAAGTTTTTGAATGAAAGAAGAAAGAAAGAAAATAATGGCAGCAATCACTTGTCAGAGCTGCAAAGTGCTAAGTTTTTCCTGAAATACCGTCCCGCAGCACACTTTAGTCATACTAGTTGCAGCAACGTGCTATACAAGCAAGTCATATTAGTCCAAACCGATGGAACAAGTAGCTCTAGGTGTGGCGTGTTTTGAAAAAGTACAGAGAAACTTTGTCGACGGATCGCAAGTCAAAGCAAGCGTCAGGCGGGTATCTGTCAACCGTCAACTGTGGAACAAAATCATCAAGAATATTAAGGCAAACCGCAACATCTCAGACCGTGATGTGCCGCGAATTCGTGACAGAAAACTGCACGACCATGTGTTGACAAATTTCAATGACTGTCTCTCATGGATGATGAAACCTATGTAAAGGCCGATTTCAAACAGTTACCGGGACAAAATTTTCTTGCCTACGGCTCGCAGGAGATGTTCCTGCCAAATTCAGTCTGTGTTTGCAGATAATCTTTGTCGCATCAATACATGATTTGGCAAGGCATCTGTAGCTGCGGAAGACCAAGATTTTCATCACTGATAAGATATTTAATTCAGAGCTGTACATAACGGAATGTCTCCAAAAGCGAATATTGCCATTCATCAGATCCAACAATGAACCTGTCATGTTTCGGCCAGATCTTGAAAGCTGTCATTACAGTGAAACAGTGCTACAGTGGTATGAAACCAACGGGATTCAGTTTATTCCGGAAGAACTCAACTCACCAAACTGTCCCCAGCTTAGACCGATAGAGAGATTTTGGGCTATTGGTGAAGAAAGAAGTTGAAGGTGAATGGCAGTGCCGTCAAAAGCACTGTACTATTACTAGAATACTATTTTGTTAGATGTATAGATCTGAAATATGCTCAATAGTCTATGTGCCAAATCTAATCAGGCCACACTTTATCTTAATTCTGATTCTGAATCTCTAATTGCAGAATTCTGATTCTGAATTCTGATTCTGAACTGATCTGAATTCAATTTGATTCTGAATTCTGATTCTGAATTCTGATTCTGAATTCTGATTCTGAATTCTGATTCTGAATTCTGATTCTGAATTCTGATTCTGAATTCTGATTCTGCATTCTGATTCTGAAATCTGATTCTGATTCTGAATTCTGATTCTGAATTCTGAACTCTGATTCTGAATTCTGATTCTGAATTCTGATTGTGAATTCTGACTCTGAATTCTGATTCTGAATGCTGATTCTGAATTCTGATTCTGAATTCTGATTCTGAATTCTGATTCTGATTCTGAATTCTGATTCTGAATTCATGATTCTGAAATCTGATTCTGAATTCTAATTCTGAATTTTGAATTCTAATACTGAATTTTGATTCTGATTGGAAACAAGAGCCATTAATTCTTTTCGTGTCTTCTACCATATAGGAAACCCAGCAGTGATAAAAGCAACACAAAATTGTTTTGCTCTCCTGATCTAATTCTAGTGGAAAACTACTAAGGCTTGCGGATACGCAGATTTTATTCTGATGGTAAACAGTACACCATTGTCGCTGAACTCGAATCAGATATTTTGGAGGCATGGGAAAATATTGCGAAAACAGAGCAGCAAAACTTAGTCAACCGATTATTGACATACCAATATCAATGTATATTGTTTAAAGTGGTCTTAAATAAAATAGACATAAATGCTCACGGACAACTCAAGTAACAATTTTAGTTTTATTCCAGCCGTATAGCACTCCTCCCGGTTTTGTTGATAAAACTACATCCAAAACTGTTTTGTCCACCAACACCTCTCTATGCATCTTTAAAGCCGAAATGCGGCCCACTCTACGGTCGTGAAAACAAGTTAATAAAACCTTTACAGGACCATACAGATTTTGAAAATGGTCTAGTGAAAGATGTTATGACCACTTGAGGGCTTTCATAAAACCTATTGGCTGCCATCAAAACCAGCATAGGGCCAAATGGCCACAGCTGTCAAACTTCACGGTGATATCGTGGTTGGTTTTTGTTGTACTGCTTTGTTCGATTCTTTGCTCTTCTGATTCATTTAGCAGTAAATAATATCTGCGGGAAGTTTTGTTTAATTGAAAAATATCCAAAACAAATTGAGTTTTTTCACAGCGTATCTGCTCCAAATCATATGCGCATTTAAATTTATGGTGAAGAGCCGAAAATAAATGCGCCTCGGAGATTATGTAAGTTTACATCAACAAAAACAAAATTAATACAAATATAGTCGATAAATTAATCATGAATTTCCTGAAAATTTATGGAATTCATTAAGGATATCTAAAAGAATGCCAAAATTGGTCTCTGATCATTAGCATTACATTTAAAATTTGGTGTATTTATTTGTCCACATTTCAATTATTTCATAGATTTCAATACGGCGATTGGAAGAAATCACAGTTGTGTCATAAAGCCAATTTATCTTCACAATGGCTATTTGGTCATTTGGTGACTTTTCTCAATGCCAATTTGCCGTTTATTGCATTTACTGAAGGCAACATGGTTCTAAAATGCTTTTTCAACAGACCATAATAAGATAATTCGAATGAGTCCTAAAACGGTATTTCAAAACAGCATTTTACGAGTTCAAAAAGTCAAAATAAAACATTTGATAGAGAGTAAAAGGAACTTTAGAAGACAATTTTTTAAGAATGTTGTGAAGAAGCTGTGTAGGTTCTCATCAATCTGACTTAAATTTGAAACCTATTGGGTTTCATAAAACATTAATAAAACATAATAAAGCTGGATGGTTTTGGCAATGGTACATCGGGAACAGCAATGATTAGATTAGTACTAAGTCAATTATTACGAAATAAGTTTCGCAAGGAGGACTTCATAAAACATTCAAAGCAGCTTTAAAAATCAGAAAAAAAATGCTCGAATTCTTCTAAAACATTGGTGGTCTTAAGCTAACGTATACAGAGTATATATTCGGCTGGACCACATATTACACCACAGTTTTAAAGTCTTATGAAGACCTTACGAGGCCTCTTTTTGCTTTCTGGTTACGTTGGATGCGTTGTTAGGCAAAAAACCCTATGATCCCTAAGAAGATTTCAAGTACCACATTCTGCGTCTCATATAAGAGATTTTCAAAAAGTGCCGCTAAATTCTTCAAAAACAAAGGGATGTTAATTATTTAAATGTCAAAAAACGAAATATACGAAACTAAGCGTAACGAAAAAAGCGTTGACGTGACAACCTCGCATTCCCCTGAAGTATTTGACCAAAAAAATCATGACCTGTGAACAGTCTGAAATGACCCGTCGACAAACCCTTTTAATTTTTCGGAAATGCATCCAAGTAAATTGAACCTTCAGCAAATTACAGTGGACTGAACGATTTGAATGTGTCACGCGCGTTTCCCTGTCACTTTTGACACGCCATGCCGCTCGCGTCTAAAGCAATCTCCAATCCATCCACCAACCGTTCATCGATGCCCGTCGCTCGTCGTTCGGTGAAACCAAACCCCGGCCACATGGGCGTGCGCCGATGACAATAAATCCTGAAATGCGTGCATATTGGATTAAAGGCAGATACGACGCCACACGGAGATACGCATTTCACGATGATCGGATGCGGATGGGGAATGCCCCTAATGAAATTTAACGGTATTTCGGAACCATGGCCAGCCATCACTGCTCCCCGGACTGACTTTATACCATCAAGCACCGGTGAATAGATTAGTTGACTGTGTTTTGATTATCGGGTGAACGCGGCGATGTTTTATCGCCGTTGACGTTGACTTGTTGGAAGGTTTTTGTTTTAATTAACACGATGTTGCGTGTGATTTCAATAGTGCAAGTTTCCTTCGCGTGCTGCCTTTGTTTTGTTTAACATGCTGTTGACTGCTGCACTTTCCTCCGGCCCGGAGCACGAAAAAGACGAATTAGGTCTTTGGTGGAACCGTGTAGAGGGGGAAGACGGGGGAGGGGTTAGAAATGAGTTGACAGCATGTCTGGTATTGTATTTCTAGTGCTTGATACGGTTTGGGCGTTCAGCTAGTTCGGGGTTTGTCATTGGGGATTGGTCTCACGTTTTAGAATTAGCGGTTTCGAGTAGTTTTCTCAGGGTCGTTAATTTTATTATTTGTTAATCGAGCCGAAGGAGTCTTTTCAATGGTAAAGCAATTAAGAAACTGGATTTAGAGGCTGACGCTAAATGGCAAAAGATAACTCAGTTAAAGCGATGAATGGCAAAGATTTCGGCCTTTAATGTTGCGTGGTCTGAATTCAAATATAGAAAAGGCAGGAACTAAATGAAAATTCTTCTCTTGATCGCTTTCTTGGCAGATATTATTCAAGTAACGTGTTACGTTTTGAAACGGAAGAGGACATTCAATTCGCTTATCTTAGATAAAATGTCGAGAAACCCATGATTATTCATTTGAAATCCTACTGTGGATAATCTAATCTCCGCTCCATCTTGCAATCACTGCGGTAATTAAATTAACCGGATAATTGTTCCATAATCAGCGATCTTCCCGGGTGGTAAAGCCATAGTAAAACAATAAGAAAAAACTGAAAACCCGTGCTCGAATCACACTGTGTGGTACGAAAACACATCTTAATGCCGTCCATCGCATCGTCGTCGGCGTTGGCAACTGCAAGTGTGCAAGTGTATGAGATGATGCACATCTCCTCGTGCAACGCCTAGGCAGTACAATTCATGAAATCTTCTTCGCGCGCCCGCGTCCGTTCATCCACTTATTTATCCGTCCAACAGCAATTGTTAATTAGATAATTTATCTTAATTTATATGCATAACACCAGCCACACATTGCATTCAGCGCCGGAGACGACGACGACGACGACGGGATGCAATCATATATTCACACTTACAGTGATTGTGGTGGCTTGCTCACCATTCCATATGCATACGCACATTCAAGTGCTGAAATTAGCAATGCTTCATCGCGTGCATCGTGATTAAACGGATCCGATCACTCTTGTTCTGCAGTAGCGGTCATTGTAGTTGGCTTGTCAGAACGTCTAGGTGTCAAAATTGGCACTGCAAATTTAGGTTAAACGGCACCTCCTTCTGTCAGGCCACCTTCTGGTGCGTGATCGTTTTGACATTTATATGGGTAGGATCCAAGACGATTTAGGCGAACTAATTGAACCGCTACTGGACGATGCAATGTCGGCAGGCGCCGGCGGCTGTCGTCACTCAGTCAGTCAGCCGGTTAATTTTGCGTGCCGGGTCGACCCTAAAACAATGAACTCGACGTCTGCCAGACGAACCGCCCTCCTGTTCGCGGAGTTTTGAAACTATTATGTTATTATTAATGTTGCTACAGCGTACATAATTGGCACGAAACAGCGGTGGTTGTGGTGGTGCTGGCGGTGGAATCAAAGCTTATGAACATCAACAAACTTGGCCCGGCAGACCTGTTGAGTTGAGCTTTATTTTTTTTTGCTGTGTGGGTAGGGTTTTTCGCACGAACAACGGTGCATTCATGGTTTGCGAGCATACACGTACAGAGGAAAGCCATTATTGCCAAACAGGTTCAACCGATGCAACCTTATGACAGAGAGAGGTCTTCTGACGGCAGCACTATATGGACGAGCACGTTTTTAGCCTTCTGCACTGATGATGCCTCTTTATAGGTAGCAGAATACGGTTATGCTTGATGGTTTTCGAGAAACTACTTACTTTGCGTTAGTTTGTAAGTAGTAGATCACATTAGCTCGCTGCTTGATGTTGTGCGGTTGAATGTACGGGCGATTCTTCCGGAAGATAATGTACTTAGTATTAAATTAGACTAGAATGAGCGAGGATTTTGCCTATAAATCGTGTCTGGGATAGAGGTACCCAATGGATGGATTTCCTTTTCCATTTGGTCCCTTACGTTCTGCTGAAACTTCAAGCCGATGCTCAACTTGCAATTACTCAGTCTGTCAGTTTCGTAGCAAGAGATGCTGATTTGAATCCAAAAATCCTAGACCGAAACGAAAATCGAATCCAGTCCTTAACTTAGCTCGTGTATCCTCTGCCGGGTGAGTCAATGGAAGCCCCGCGCTAAAGTATGGTACGAATGCAATTTATGTGATGAATGTGCTCAGTAATAGATTCCAGATTGTTATATAATTAATTCATATTGCCGATTTGTCATTTTTGCTGTGGCCTACATAATACATGACTTCAAATTGAGTTCTGAATCACTAAATTATTGATTCTTTAATCGATTCAATTGAATGACGATAGTAACCAACAGACTGGATAGTGCTTGCTGTTTAAGCAACGACTAATAAATCCAAGGTGAAGCGTTACGAACAGTGTGGCGAGAATCGCTCTTTTTACAAACCGTTGGATTCTGAAGGCCTTTTCCGGGAATTCGAAAGCCGTCAATATCACATCGTCAACCACAGTCCACCATCTTGAAACGCGAAAGAATTCTATATCTCAGCTCGGAGTGAAACGATTTCTGTAAATGTTACCTTTACTTGAAGGAAAATTTCTGAGGAATCGAATGGACGTGGTCTCATTGGCCGCACGGAACTGCTTAGGGAGCAAATGAGTTCATTTTCCCCTGGTTCCCCTAATATTTCCTTGTTCAGAAATTTCTTTGCTCGGTGTGACTCAAGATCAACCAAATGAAGCTAGTCCTATTTAAAATGTCCAGGAAAATTGATTGAAGTAGGTTTCGTTCATCGCACGGCTCTGTGAATGAAGACATGGCTGATTTTAACCTGATTCCCCTAATATTGTTGCGTTTTTCAGAAATGTCTTGGCTCGATATGGATAAAGAACAACAAAATGAGGCTAGTCCCATGTCAAATTTTCTGGAGAGTCGACTAGAGTTAGTTTTGTTCACCGCACGGCTCTGTGAATGAAGGTATGACTATTTTTACCCTGATTCCCCTAATATTTCCATGTCTTTCACAATTTTCTTTGCTTGGTGTGACTCAAGATCAATAAAATAATACTAGTTCTTTGTACAATTTTCTGGGAAATCGAATGAATTTGGTTTCATTTATCGCACGGCTCTGTAAACGTAGATATTACTGATTTTACCCTGATTCCCCTAATAGTTTTGTGTTTATCATAAATTCCTTTGGTCGGAGTTACTCAAACTCAACAAATTAGGGCTAGTCCTTTGTAAAATTGGCTGAGAAATTGGTTGGAATTTGTTTCTTTCACCGCACAGGATTTGGTCAATTTTACACCGATTCTCCTAATACAGGGTGTGGCAGAAAATAATGCGTAAATTTTCAAACTTGAGTATTGGGTTAATTCGTGTAGCTAGTGACTAATTGCTGTCGAAAGTGTATTTGTTTATGTTTACTTTCAAGTGCTGCATCGAAACATTCTATTTGTTTTATTGCAAATTCGTCAAAATGTTCGCGAAAAAAGTGATCACCAGTTTGTTACTAGCCCAGAAGAAGCCGAAAGAGATCTCCAAGGTAGTAGGGTGCCATTTGGCAACAGTTTACCGCATAAAAAAAACCCTGCAGAATGGTCCTAAGCAGCGGAAGCCGGGAAGCGGACGTCCGCGCTTTGCACGCACGCCAAACGTGATCAAATCGGTTCGTGCAAAATTTGCTCGCAACCCGGTGTGTTCCATAAGAAAACTTGCAAAGGAAGCCAATATTTCGGAGAAATCCATGCGGAGAATCATCAAAGCAGACCTGCATGCATCTTTCAGACCCAGAGTGAAACGCCACTTGATTACGGACCGGGTCAAGGAACTACGATTGATTCGTTCCAAGAGATTGCTTTCCTTGTTGAAGAAAAAAAAAAATGATTATCCTGTTCTCCGACGAAAAGCTTTTCAGCATCGATGCTGTGGCCAACAGCCGCACGGACCGGTTCATTTCACCGCAAAAAAAGGAGAACGTTCCGGAGAAAGTGAAATTCAAATTTCAAACCAAACATCCGGCTGGTGTCATGATGTTTGGCTTGGTGGCGTCGAACGGTTTGAAAATGCCGCTTGTTTTCATTGATGCTGGAGTTAAAATCAATACCGAAGTGTATATCGGTATTTTAAAGGACCAAGTGCTTCCCTGGGTGAAGGCCAACTTCTCCGAGGACCAAAACGTTGTCCTACAGCAGGATGGAGCACCGTGTCACACGTCCAATCGAACCCAACAATGGTTGAACGATAACATGAAGTTTTGGCCGAAGGATATGTGGCCCCCTAGCAGTCCAGATCTTAATCCGTTGGATTATTCGATTTGGGCATATGTTGAAGCACGAGCCTGCAAAACATCACACCCTAGTGTGAAAACCCTGAAGTCAACCATAACACGCACATGGCAGTCAATGTCGGAGGACTACGTCCGAAAGGCATGCTTTGGCTTTCGGCGTCGGCTAGAGGATGTTATTAATAAAAATGGTGGACACATTGAATAAATTTGTTAAAAAGGACTTTATAAAGATAACTGCACTCGAAAATGTTGATATTATTGCTTGAATTAGTTGAAAATGAGATTTGAAAGAAATAGAACAAATTTTCGCATTATTTTCTGCCGCACCCTGTATTTGTCTTTTATTCAGAGATTGGTTTGTTCGGTTTGACTCAAGATCAACAAAATTAGACTAGTCTTATGTAAAATTGCCTGAAAAATTGATTGGAGTTGGTTTCACTAACCACACGGCTCTGTGAATGAAGATATGGCTGATTTTACCCTCATTTCCATAATATTTTTATGTAATTCAGAAATTTATTTGTTCAGTGTTTTTTACAGCAACAAAAATAAGGCTAGTCCTTTGTTAAATTTTCTCCAAAATCAAATGGAATTGGTTTCATTCACCGCACGGTGAATGATTTTTTTTGAGGATTTTCTGAGTTTTGGAGAATACTCAAAACTTTTTGATATACTGATAAACTTCTTGTTTTTTTTATACTTCTCTGCTAAACTTCAGGGAAGTTTTCTTACCGATCAAATATCTCAAAAAGAGGAGAGATGGAAACCAAGGAATTGTGCTTCCTACATGAGTTTGTGTCCTAGCTCAACACGATGTGAACAGTTAAGGAGTAATGGTGTTGGCATATTTATGGTCATCAGTAATGATATCTTATGGCGCAGGCCTTCTTCGGTTCCGTCATAGATTATTACCTTAATTTCAGGAAAGCTCTTTCCCTGATCTTCGACTCAGCTTTTGCTGAAATTCTTGGAGGTTGGCGAACACAGCGAAACATGCGTGCCAGTATTACTAGAAGTATTGTCATTAGACGATACACGCATTGCTGTAACTTTGCTCGACAAAAAGCTACCCGAGCTAACAAGCGCATTTCTGTTTGATACTGCGATGACTTATTGAAATTGAATTTGTTGCATTTGCGTTGGAGCAATCGTGTGAAAGCAACTTAAATATCAACAATCTCATATATCATTTTATAAAATGGTTGATTATTGTTTTCGGTGCTACAATTTAAGTTTATCTGGTGGTACTGCTCTAGTTTTAAGAATAATGAATACCTTAGAAATGAATATGAATCCGCACGTATTGCATGAATTTCAACTGTCCTGTTTCATACTAGTATGACACCGAAGGTTAAAATAAACACCGATGAGTGAAAAGCTTAGTCGAAAATGTTTGTTTGAAGATTGATTTGCTGAAGCTGACTAAGAAGTGGCTGTCAAAAGAAGATAGTGTGTTTCAATTGAAAGGGATGAATGCTCAGCTCATCGTCCCACGACGATTTTCAATTGAAAGTGAAATTGTATGACCCTGCTTGGAAGTTTTCTCCTGAACTTTTGGAAAGTTTCATCATTAACTTCTTCGCAGTCACTCCTGATTTTCTTGTAGATTCACATCAAACACCCAAACCAAACCTTCTAGGAACAGTAGAAAAATGTTTTTTCCGGAATTTAGTTACCGTCTAAATTTCTGATGAGTCCCATTCAAAACTTTGAGGACAATTTCTCCAAAACTTTAGGGAAGAAGCTCTCTAGAATTTCATGAAAAACCTTCTGAAGTTTGTTAGAAATTTGTCGTGTACTTCAGAGAAGTCCTCTTCGGAACTTCAGGGAAGTTTTCTTCTGAACTTTGGGGAACTTTCCTGAATTTATGAAAAATGTCTGCTTTAACTACTAGGAAGTACCCCCTATACTTATGGAAAGTTTCTTTCTGTTTTTCTCAGAAGTATCTACCTGAACTTCTGGGTGTTCCTGAACTTCGAGGCAGCCTCATTCTGAACTTCTGGAATGTTCGATTCTGAACTTTGGAATGCTCTCTAGTACTTATGAGTATTTCCAACCAAGCTTTTGGGAAATTTTCTTCGGAACTTCTGGAGATTACTCTCCTTCAGAGCAGTTTTTTGAAATTCTTTGAACTTCAGAGTAGTTTCTTGAAATTTTTAAGAAATTCCTTCTTGAACTTATAGGTAGTGCCCTCTCTGGCCCATTTTTTCCTAAGTGTATTGTATTTAAATATCTGATAAGTCCCATCCTTAACTCCAAGGAATATTTCACCGAAACTGTGGAAAGTCCTCTTTTGAACTTCTAGTAAAATTACCTTAAATTTGATGAACGTTTCTTCTAGAACTTCTAAAAAGTCCTCTACTGAACTATTGAAAAGTTTTCTCCTTAACTTCGGGGAAGTTTGCTCCTGAATGTCTAGGACGTTCTGAGCTTTGTGGAAGTTGTTTCAGTATTTTTGAGAAATATTAGATAGCCCCCGCCCCAATTGGTTTCCTCGTGAACTTCGGGAAAGTGTTTTTTCCTGGACTTCTGGGAAGTCCTTCTTGAATTTTTGGGCAAACTCCAAAACCTTTGGAATGTTCCAAACTTCTTAATGGTCCTGTCTTTAAACTTATTACTAACGCTCTGAGAAGACCTCTCCTGATTTTCTGGGAAGTTCTCCTCTTTACTTTCTATATAATATAATTTTGAACTATGAGGATGTTTAGTCCTAATTTTTTTGGAATATTTCTGCCTGAACTACTTATAAGTTTTCTTTCTATACTTCCCGAAATCTAGGACTAATTCCATAAACCACTAAACTCGTTGGTCGATTTGCTAATCCCAAGTGCAAATGTACTGAAATAATGTGCTTTGAAGTACTTTAGAATAAAAACCCGAGTTCTAGATTTAATTTCAAAAGCTCATCACATTAACTGTTGTTCTGAGTCTTTTTTTGATTTTTTTTGAAAAACAGCGCAAATTGCAAGGGCCCCAGCTTACTGCCTTGTGGTACGTCTGAATTATTATTAAACGTGCTGGAAACAGCTGAATCAGGCTTCACGCTCGAAAGTAGCTTTCCAGCCATACCACAAGTCGTTCTGAGGTACCTAGACGGGAGAGTTTGCACCGAAGTATTCTGTGATCAATGACGTCAACAGCGGCCTTCAAGTCCGTATATACAGCATCCACTTGATTTTTATCTTCAATCTGCGTAATACAGGTACTAGTGAAGTCCAAAACGTTCGTTGTTACAGAGTGCCGTGGCATGAATCCATGTTGACCTGTTTGAAATGTATTGTTTAGTACAGGCAACAATGACATTACTAATTCTTATTTCGAATAGCTTCGCACCCGCAAATATATTGGCAAATCCTCTGTAGTTCTGCACACTTCTCTTATCTCCTTTCTTGAAAACGGGGAACGTAAAAGATTGTTTCCAAACAGCGGGCAACTTCTGCTACTCAAACGATTTGTTGACGATGTGGCAAAAGGACTCGCTAAGGAATCAGCACAGCGACAAAAGATAACAAACGGTACAGTATCAGGCCCGGGAAAATACGAGCTTTTCAATTTCCTAGATGCAGCAATGTTCATGTCCGAAGTGATGGAAAAGGTGTCCAGGTCAAATACATCAACAGGTAAGTTAGAAGCTGCCACTTCAGCTTCTTGTTGAGAGGTGAGGCCAGCGGAGAACACAGACGTGAAATGCTTGGCAAACAGTTCGCAAGATTCTTCCACTGAAGCTGATTCTGATTGATCTAGAAATACATTTGACGGTATGGAAGAGCATTTCCTTTTGAAATTCACGAAACTCTAGAAACTTTTTGGATTTCTACGCAAGCCAAATTGTACACGCATAACATGTGATTTATACAGACTAGCATTCACTAGACGGTATGTGCAACTTGCAAGTTTGAAAGCCTGTTGATTAGTGAAGTAACCTCTGTTTAGCGTTTCGCTCACGATTCCTACGCAGTTCTGGGTTGCTCCATGGTGGCTTAACAGGTTACCGTATCCTAGGGAGGTTTTCATTGAGCCATCTGCACAAGATGTCACAGAAGCGCTCTGTCATATCGTCAACATCCTGTATATTGAGCAGTTCTGTCCAGTTCATATTGGACAGGTATTCAGTTAGTGAATCAAAATCAATTCGGCGGTAGTTCAAAGGAATAGCCACGGAAACATTCAATGTAGGATCGTAAGGATCAACGGTCAGCAAAAGGACAACAGCTGTTGATACGTTGATAACATTCTCAGAAGGAATGTAGACCAGGTCAAACACTCTATCAAGATAGTTACGATTTTGATTAGCTTGAGACATATTCAGAAAGTCGAATTCATCGACCAGGCTAGCAGCTTCGGTAGGTAGTGATGAAGAGTTGTCATAGCGAAGCCTATCATCTCCTCTCATCCAAGATAGTCGTGGCTGGTTGTAAATAATCTCCACAAACCACAACCAAATCATTGGAGGATCCTTTGTTACAAAGCTCTTAAGCGGAAGCAATATGTGCATCAATGGTTGATACATGCTTGCTACAGTCTGGTGGAATGTAGACAGCCAGTAACAACAGTTTTTGACCCTTGATTGTACACGAAACGCATACTTGCTCCAAATTTTGTCCATTCGTCAATTCAATCATCGAGCTAGTGTACTATTGGATAACAACAACGAGAACACCCCCTAGCAAAGTCTGATGGCTATTCTTTTCACTTGGGTCACAACGGTACACGTTGTAAGAGGTACTAAAAATCTAGAAAGAGTCGTTGAAGTCAGCTAGACCAGTCTCAGTGAAGACGATGATATCATAATTTCAGTCGTTGATGGCGAGAAACAGTTCATAAATTTTTGTTCTTACATCACGAACATTCTGGTAAAAAATCTAGATTTCATCGACCTCACTTGAATTTGTCGGATTCCGACCGGCGAACGAAGAACTGTAAGTGGTAATTACATCAACGGTTGAATAGTTTGGAGAGAAAGCGTACTTGCCATTAATGGTGGGCTGGAAAACCCTGTCACCACACCACAAGGCTGGCAGAAATGGTCGAGGGCTTCCATGGTACCATGGTACTTTATTGCGTCCCAGTGAACGGCGGTCAAACGAAGATTGGAGATGTAAAGTTGGCGGGAAATTGCAGTGATGCATGACTGTGCCGGAAAGCTCATGAGATCCCATCTTGCTAAACAAAATTGCCTTTAGAGTAAGTTGGAAAGTTTGACCATCTGATGAGTTTTCGCTGAGTGGGCGAGCATCTATGCTGGAAGGAGCATGAGATTCAGGAAGCGAAGAATTGAATGATTCGCCGTACTTGCCTGGATTAGTAAGTTGGAATGGATGGTTTACGACCAGCTTTGCTCGACTGTGACGATTGGCTTAGGGGCTTCAATCATGCTTCGTGACGTGCATACCGTTATCTGCGTGCTTTGATGACCAGATGAGCGCTGTCTGAGTGAGTTAGCGGAATGGAATTCAGGAAGCAAAGAATTGTTTTCAAATTCATCCATAGAGCTGATGTCGGTACATCCAAGAAGTGTGTGAAGCAAAGGTGTAGGGTTGCGGTTACGTGTCGCAGTGCAGCCATAACGTGAGAAGAAATCATGCAGATGAACGATACGTGTATACTTGCTTGAGATAGATTGTCGGGAGATCTCGTCACCAGCCATAACCGAAAGGCCAAGACGACTACGTAGGCAGGAACTAATAGTAAGCGCGACTTGGTTCGGTGGTTTAGGGACTCCCAAAGTGCTGTAGGTAATGCGTTCTGGATATACACGGTAACAGCTGGCGGTGACTTCCACATGATTTCGAATTAATTCCCTGCTACGGCGATTGAAATTGGCGATAGGCTTAGATTCGCAACAGAAAGTCTCACAAATTTTTTGAGGGAGACTTCTACTGAAGCTATGGCCAGTTAGAATCCGGAATTACTTATTGTGTTGCAGCGGAACGGAAGTGATCGTTGTAGGAATTCAGCAGTTTGTTTGCCTAGGCGCCCACTTTCTGTGGTTTAAATTTCCCGAGCTCGGAAATTGTACCAGCAGGTTTAGACGAAGTATGCCTGCTCATTGACGATAAAACCTACGTCAAAATGGATTTCGAACAGCTTCCTGGCCAAAAATTCTACATGGCGACGGCACGAGGAGATGTTCCTACGAAATTTAAGTTTGCTTTTATGGACAAATTTGCCTAAAAACTGATGATTTGGCAAGAGATATGCAGCTGCGGAGCAAAGACCAAAGTGTTCGTGACGAATACAACGATGAACTCGAAACTGTACAAGGAAGAATGCCTCAAAAACTGCGTACTACTTCTCATTAAATCCCATTAAAGTCCCGTGAAGTTTTGGCAAGATTTGGTAAGTTGTCACTGCAGCCGGGAAATAATCCAGTGGTACCGCGCAAATAACGTAGATTTCATCGATAAAAACATAAATCCACCCAACTGCCCGCAATTCCAGCCCATCGCGAGATTTTGGGCAATAATGAAGCGGAAGCTTAAGAAAAGTGGAAAAACGGCTCGGGAAAGTTGATTCCGGAGGTGCGCAGCGTTTGATGGGAGGAATTAAGAAGAATGTGCGTATTTTCATTAGAAACGAAGAGAAATGATTTGTATTTATATTTTTTCCTTAAAGTACAGTGAATTACCTTTGTTTTGATGTATTAAACTTATTTGTACGTCAGTCCGTTACCGAGATACAGATGATTTTATTATTTCAGATTCTAAATGGACATCCCAACAAACAATGGTGTCGAACAGTCGCTTGTTCAAACAAATTTGGAGAAGTTATTCAGCTTTCTAGAAGAAAGAGCTGAACAACTTCTCCAAATTTGTGTGAATAAGCAGTTATTCAGCATTAATGTTTATTGGGATAGCTTTATAAATGGAGTTAAAGAAATGCTATCCAACAGCTTAAAACTGAAAAGGTTGTTAGGAAGCTTTTCCAAATCATCTTCCAACTTTCATCCTGGTCCCATTAATTTATGGAAAGTTATCAATCCAGTGATGTTAAGGGCGATCGACAACTGACCAATGCTTCACGTTCCGGCAGATACCTCAAAAGTGGCGCGGCTATCGTGTCCCTACGTGTATGATGTGATCGTAAAGAGCTATGGATGATTATGGTCAAGAACAGTTTTCCCGGAAAACTGGCCAGAATTGAAACACGCAAACAAGGCGATGGTCGTTCCTATCTCCCGTTTAAGATTGTATTATGAAATGTGTGGACTTTCACAAGTGGGTTGCGAATTTTAATAAATCCAGTCAGTTCACCTGTTTCGCTGAAGGCGTGGATATTACTGGACGATCGTGAACGCACGTGAAGCAAACAATTTAAATTAAAGGCAATTGCTTATGATACGAAGTATCTGTTTTCAAGAAGAAATATCTGTTTTCAAGAGGATTCAATCGTGATAGAGCTCGCATAAGGTAAACTGTAATATTCGATACAGACTAATTAGATTAGATTGATAACGTCGGGTTGGAACTGAAGCAGAGAAATTTGGAGATGCATTAGCATCAGCATTAGCATTGCCGTTTACACACCTCGTGGATGGAGCTACGATGAGGTATAATTCGTTGAAGGCATTCCTTGACACCAAGAAACAGAACCAGTTACTGGTACGTTTCTTCACGCAATAATGTCCCCGAAAGAGACTCCTCGATCGCTCACCTGGCCACGCCCATGCAACCGTTGGAGATAGGAAGGATATGGTATCTACCTTAAGAAGACATGGGTAACCCACGAAGCTTTCAGTAGATATCAAAGGAAAAGGGAAATTAATAGTCGGAGAGAATAGTTAAACCGAATGCCCTGTTTGGCACACAGAACAAACATTTATTTAAAACGGTCGTTGGGAGCATCTAGTCTAAGAAGGTTATGTGATCCTCCATTTCTCTTCAAATAGTTGAAACTTAAGCATTAACTAAAGTCCTAGCCCAATATGGATTATGGTTATAGCGTCAATACTCGCTCACTAGAAAAAAGAATGTTTGAGAATATAAAAACGGGTCTCACCACCCGTTACTTGATTTCTTGAATTGCAACAACAACATTGCGTTAGTTTAATATACCAATATACAACTTTATTTGTGATTACTTGTTTCTATTTTTCGCTTTCTGAATCAATAGATTTTGCTTTTTTTAATTCTTTTAGGTTTAACTTTACTTTTTCCTTTTGTATTTCTAGTCATTCCCATCCATCAAATTTATTTGTGTTTTGTTGTGTACTGTCCATACATGTTTTGGAAGTCCTCTTTTTCTATTGTTTTTCTTAAAGTTATCTCCTAGGTTTTGTAGGTGTGTATCCATTCTTAAGATGTGGGTCTAATACATCGATTAATGGGCTTTTTTTGGGATTGTTTTACCTAGCAGAGAAATTTGGAAACGCATTATTGCCGAAATTCTTGCATACTGTTGGTCGCAAGAGATTTGGTGAATTTCACCCTAATCCCATACAACGATTTCCATAACGATCTACGAAGACTTCCGAGTGGAAATCGTTTTCCAACTTGAATTGAAAATCAACTTTTTACTATGGAAATTGAAACATCCGACCGTCTTTTTTGTGCGACTTTTTAAGGAAATAACGGCTATGGCTTATCAATCTTCCACCTTTTATGCAAAATGCCGGGTGCCCAGCAGAAGGTTCAATTCGAATGAAATAAATAAGGAAGTCTACCCCGTGCCGCCAGCCGTCGATGTTCAAAGAGAAGCCGCTGCTACTACATACTTACTTCAAGGTCGACTGCATGCAAGAAATCCACCTGCGATGCGGTGCGTCATACTCGTGCCGTTCACTTTGCGCCTCCGAACAACCGGGGCCCGACCGACCGACGCAAGCACGTCAATTTTCGTTGATAAGCGTTTGCGCGTTCACTTATTTTTTTTTTATCATACCTTGTTCGATTGGTTTGTATCGTATGTACATAAAATTTCAATAATCAATTACCTTACCTCTGCTTTGCCATCGATTTTGCGTACTTCTCCATGTAGTCGAACGGTACAGTGTGTGAGCTAAACGGTGGTTTCACAACTTGATTGGGCGTTGTTGAACGACTTAATTGGTTCTTCATTCTTTCATCAACCTGTTTCGGCGTGTTTGGCTTGTTTTGGTACTGGTTGACCATATTGGGCCGGGATAGACAAAGAACGACTTGAAGCCGAGTTCGTTCTTTATTGAGTAACGTCTGACTTGATAAGAATGCCGTTCGTATTTCGTGAGATGTGGCTATGTTTTATTGAACTGTAATTACAGGTTGTAAACAGTTCCGAGCGTTGAGCTGGAAATCCATCGTTAATCGTCCGACAAACAAAACAGACAACTTTATCTCACTGCTGAAATCGACACCTGTCCGTCCATTGTTTCGAACGATGCAGAAGTTTTCTAAACTTGTTAAAGCTCTCAATAACATCAACGATCCGACTAACAATTGTTCCTTTTCATTTCTTTTCAGGTACGTCGACGCTTGGCAGACGACGACAACCTCTCGGGCGAAAGTTGACTCATTCATATTCAATCCAAGGGAGCAAACAGAAACGAGGACATCTCAATGGCAATGATAGCGGTGAAAACAAAAAGAAGAGACAAATTTGCCAACACAAGTACACGGTACCGGTCTGCTGAGTCAACTGGGCGGGTGAGGGCTGATGGTTTCCATCCGGGCTTGGAACTAATGACAAAGGCGAATTTCTTTTGGCCCGCAGTGCACCTCGTGTCACCGGGAGTCGGAAACACAAGAGGATCATTTCCTCCAGCCATTCAAATGAAACGAAATTAATCTAATTTGTTGAGTTTGGAGTCGTGAATTAAACGAGCGGGTAGCTTACCTAGTGCGAATGGAAATGTGTTACCGGAATCGAACGGTAATGCATTTTGATGTCAAAGAAGGTTTCCCTGATCTGCTGGAATGGCATGTCGGAACGAATAAAATGAACAAATTTGATACAGACGCCCAACTGCTACTTATGTAACATAAAATTTTCCATCAAATATCTCCGTTTCTGTGACTGCTCCTATAGAGTTCTCGATTACATTTTACGATGCACACTAACGGCATCGAGTTTCTTCATCTTTACCGTCCCGAGACGACACAAAGGAATGACGCGCCGTTTTGGAACATTGCATCCAGCAACAGAGTGACGCCCAACAATGTTTAAAATGTAATTTACAACTTCCCTGCAGTGAATGACTTCCTGTCGGGAACTTCCCAGACTGCGAAAATGGAATGCTATGATTTTTCCCCATGTGACGAAACTTTGCCTGCACCTGTTGGGTTGGGAAAGTTGGCGAAACAGATGGCTTTCCGAAGTGGAGCTTTAATTAAGTTTCGTTGGTATTCCCACTGGTTTTGGGTTTTTTTTCTCCTGGCACTGTTGCTGCATTTTCGATGGCCATGACAGAGACAGTAATTTGAAACTTAATCCGCGTAGGTTTTTGTTATTTATAGAGCTATGGGAGGCTACTGTTGCTTAATTGTTTCCGTGGTCTCTGAAAATAGACTGACGACCACAAACTTTTAGGATGAATTAGGTTTTCAGGATACGCAAATGTTTAGGGATGTTTCAAGGGGATTCAAGCTTACCTAGTCGATCAGCTTCTTAATTTCCTTCAATTACAGAATTGTCAGGAAGCCAATAAAGATTCACCTTGTTGTGACAGGACAATTGCTCTAGTAATGATAACACTAATCACTCGTTTTGAGGTGTTATTAATTTTAATGCATTTCATGATACTTAACTATCCGAAAAAAAATACAAATGTTGGCATTTTTATATTTACCTTTTAAGCATAAAAATGGGCATTCCAGGATGGCATATAATTCTTCTTGCAATACTGTAGACCCTTACCCATTTGCACAGGTAAATTAAAACCAGGACCTTTTATTCCTGCTCATACTTAAGCATCTTGTTTTGAACCATCAGTATAACTAAGCCTGGACGAAAATAATTTGCCAATAACTACAATTTGTATTGACGACAACAATATTCATTAAAGGGTGTTCCGATCAAAATTTGGTCAAACAGTTATGTGTGTGAGTCAATCAAAGTTTTTATTAATAAGTCAAACTATTTTTCTTTCTCTAGTTTAGTGAATACATAATACAGGAGAAATTTTCAGCTACGCTTCCTTTTTACCGAATGCGAATTGTCGGGTCTTTCGTTTAACCTCTGCCATAAGATTTTGTCTCCTTGTCCACTTTATTCGCCGCAGAACACCAGTTTGCCTTGAACTGTTTCTCGCTTACAACAGTTTTTTGAGTCTTCTTAAGGTTCCGCTTGACGATAGCCCAATATTGTTCGATTGGGTGGAGCTCAGGCGTGTTGGAAGGGTTCTTGTCCTTGGGCACCGCTTGAACGTTATTGGCAGCATACCACTCCATGGCCTTTTAAACGTGATGGTAAATGCCAAATTCGGCCCAAATAGAACGGAACAATTGTGTCGCTTCAGGAAAAGCAATTGACGTTTTTGTAGGCACTCGCTCAGACACATTTTCTGGTTGACGGTTCCGGTCGCAATGTTAACGTTGCTCTTCAAGCCACAGGTACAGATGGCCTGCGAAACCAGATATTTCTTCGCGAACTTTGACAGTTTAATGTGCTTGAAATTATCTGCCACATTTCCCCGTCTGGTTGTCATATAAAATTCCTGTCCAGAAAGCTGTTTAAAGTCTGCCTTGAAGTAAGTTTCATCGTCCTGTACCAGGCAATCAAACTTCGTCAGCATCGTCGTGTACAACTTTCGCGATGGTGCTTTGGCCGACGTGTTTTGTTTATCGCCGCGATTTGGAGTCGCCACTTTCTTGTAAGTCGACTCCCAGCGCCACTCCCAGCTTCTTTGCGACATCTCGAACGTTCTTTTTCGTACACATCGTTATTGATTGTGCCGGTAGAGACGAAACTTTTAGATTTTCGACCACAACTACACATGGTCTGCCAAATCAAATATTTCTCCGGAAGTTGGATACCTTCTTTGTTCGGAAATGCTCGACAATGGTGTTCCATTGCATTGTAAAGTTCCTAAGCACGACTTTTTGCAGAGAAATTTGAACTAGAAATTAGAAAAAATGCTTGTCATCACGGTTGGGCACCTTTTTCACTTTGTATGCCTTCAGTACTTGCCTCTGTTTCATTTTGTGTACGTATGATTTTGACTTCCCAACTTTGCGAGCCACATTTCGCACAGAAAGATTGGGATTTTTCTCAATAATGGCTACCACCTTGTTGTCCATTTGTCGGGAGCATACTTTTCGATTTGTTCCACATCCAACCTTCCGATCCAAAGTCAAGCGATGGTCAAATGATTTGCAAACACAAAACTCGGTACTTTTCAATAGTTTTCGTTTCTTGGCAAGATCGTGTACGGATAAATTTGGATTTTGTGCCGTTCGTACAAAATGCATTAGCGAACCTTTACTTGTTTCAACGCCATTATATTGAATGTAACAAGAATTTAAACATGTTGTATCAGGTAACAAAGTCGAGAGTTTCAGCTGTCATACAAGTGAAACGTTTCAGCGATCCGTGAAATAATTTCAAATTTACAATGAAAGAAAAGTGTCCAAAGTTTAACGTCGACAGGCTTTAGTATTGCTCCATCTTATTCGACGCATTGGTGAAAGCTTCTCGTGGTAGTCCCTTGTCCGTGGATTTGTCTGGAAATACTGTTACATATTTCAAATTTATATGAGGCATGAAAAAAAATCATAAATGTAAAATACTTGCAAGCAAATCCATGATTTTTTTGTAGGTCAAATGAATCCTCACGTAACAACTTTCGAATCAAGTCAAGAGTTCAATCAGCTTAGATGTGCTTTGACAAATGAAATCAATTTTTTCCTTTATTTCTCCACCCTGGAAAAATTCTTGGAGTTCAGTCGATGTCTTTCAGCCAACTTTTTCAAACATTTAGTTTATTTTGCCGGGAATCAAACAGCGGATCTTTTCGACATTTAAATTTACTGAGATTCTGTGAATAAATTACCGAGATTCGGCTAACAAATTAAAATTTGACCGATACTCAGCTAAAAAACAAACACTAAACAGGGATATCAGCAAAAGTAACTACCGAGTTCGGGTGTCGGACGTTTTTCCCAAGCGAAATTTAATGTGCATATTGTAACAACCGTTGTTGGGGGCAACGGTACATTACACTGGTCGACAAAATCCGAATAAGTCTTGAGACCCAAAGCTCCTTTAACTTGGGTTCCAAAAACACCGAAAATCGTAATTTGACTTCCGGTAATTTGCATCTTTCTTCACAAACGGGCATCAAAAATTGAAATTTTGATATTTTTTAAGAACAATTTAAATAACTGCCTCAGCTTAAATGTAAATGCTCGGAAGCCTTAGTCTTTAACGAGCAACTTTGCCGAAAAAAAATTTCAATCCTACTTCACTGGAAAAAGTTATTACCGTTTAAAGGCAGCATTTTTTGTCCAAGAAACAGCAAATAACAGTCAACCCCTCGACTAACGCGGACATTTTTTTTGTCCGTAATTTTGTAACGAATATATACTTAACATTTATTCCTAACATATATTTAAAAAAAAAATTCCTGTGGGAATTTATACCAGTGCGCGGAAACCGTTTTAAATAAAAACCTGAATTTATGCACCTTCCCTGGAGTTCTCATCAGAATTTTCCTGAAGGTGTCTGCAGAACTTTCCTGAAGTTCTCTAAAGTTCTCTAAAGAAATTCCCTGAAGTGCTCAGCAGAACTTCCCTGAAGTTCTCTCCAGAACTTCCCTGGAGTACTCTGCAGAACTTATCTGAAGTTCTTTGATGAACTTCCCTTAAGTGCTCAGCAGAACTTCCCTAAAGTTACCTACAGAAGTTTCGTACAGTTCTCTGCAGAACTTCCCTGAAGTTATCTGCAGAGCTTCCCTGAAGTTATCTGCAGAACTTCCCTGATGTTCTCTGCAGAACTACTCTGCAGTTTTCTGCAGAATTTTCCTGAAGTTCTCCGAAGAACTTCCCTGAAGTGCTCAGCAGAACTTCCCTGAAGTGTTCAGCAGAACTTCCCTGAAGTTACCAGCAGAACTTCCCTGAAGTGATCTGCAGAACTTCCCTGAAGTTTTTTGCAGAACTTCTCTGAAGTTATCTGCAGAACTTCCCTGAAGTTATTTGCAGAACTTCCCTGAAGTTATCTGAAAACTTCCCTAAAGTTCTCTGCAGAACTTCCCTGAAGTTCTCTAGAACTGCCTTGAAGTTTTCTGCAGAATTTAACAATTATTTAAAAAAATATTTCCCGTGGGAATATATACCAGCAGTGCGCGGAAACCGTTTTAAATAAAAACCTGAATTTATGCACCTTCCCTGGAGTTCTCAGCAGAATTTCCCTGAAGGTGTCTGCAGAACTTTCCTGAAGTTCTCTAAAGTTCTCTGAAGAAATTCCCTGAAGTGCTCAGCAGAACTTCCCTGAAGTTCTCTCCAGAACTTCCCTGGAGTTCTCTGCAGAACTTCTCTGAAGTTCTTTGAAGAACTTCCCTAAAGTGTTTAGCAGAACTTCCCTAAAGTTACCTACAGAAGTTCCATACAGTTCTCTGCAGAGCTTCCCTGAAGTTATCTGCAGAACTTCCCTGAAGTTCTCTGCAGAACTACTCTGCAGTTTTCTGCAGAATTTTCCTGAAGTTCTCTGAAGAACTTCCCTGAAGTTCTCAGCAGAACTTCCCTGAAGTGCTCAGCAGAACTTCCCTGAAGTGTTCAGCAGAACTTTCCTGAAGTTACCTGCAGAACTTCCCTGAAGTTATCTGTAGAACTTCCCTTAAGTTTTCTGCAGAATTTCTCTGAAGTTATCTGCAGAACTTCCCTGAAGTTATTTGCAGAACTTACCTGAAGTTCTCTGCAGAACTTCCCTGAAGTTCTCTGCAGAACTTCTCTGAAGTTCTCTAGAACTTCCTTGAAGTTTTCTGCAGAACTTCCCTGGAGTTCTATGAATAACTTTCATGATGTTCTCTTAAGGACTTAAGAGGGGGAAATGGGACGCCATTTTCCTAAAATACGCCGCTTTTCAACGGTAATAACTTTTTCTGGTGAAGTCGGATCGACACATTTTTTACTCTAAGTATCTTTTCATAGAAATGGCTATGCTCTTCAAACATCCGGGGACTACAAGATTTCTACTTACATCTTTGTTCTTAATTGTCTTTCTTTTCCGGCTACAAATAATTTATTTCTACCAAATTTTGAAGACAATATCTCATATCTCTCTATTTTTCAAAACTTTTTAAGTAATAATACTTCAGTTAGGCATGAAGATGCCTTAATCTACCAGAAACTGGGCGGACGCCTTCGAAGTTGGGTACTAGTGACTCGTGAGATAGTAAGTGCTTTCAAGGACATAGAGCAAGACAGCTTATTGTTACCCATTGTATCTATATTAATGAAATTTATTTTTCATAGGTTTGCGTCGCCCTAGTAGCACACTTGTTGCCATTCGGTTCAGATAACATAAATATGACTTGCTAAGTCGTAATCGAGTTACTACAACTAATTACGATCGTAGTGCGCTACTTGGGCGACCATCAGTTGAATCGGTTGAATCGGTTGTGTGCATACTTTGATCCGCAATATTTAGTTATCGAGCGTAGCGTTTTGTCTATTGTTTCGGTAGTCTATTGTTCGTTGGGCGAGTGATCGAGTTAGCATGGGAAGTCGTGGTTCGCCCAAATTATTAGTTCGCCATGCTCGTCGGGCCACCCAATCTTGGAACAAATAAACCACTGGCCCATTTTGTACCTGACTCCAGCGGCATCCTTACTGTTGGTTTAATCCGGTCAAAATCAGCTTTTTAGCATTATTTAAAATCACTTTGTTTTCCCAATGAAAAACCACAATCACCCTTTGTGAGTGGCCCCAATAGCATTCTTGCTGTTGGTTTAAATCGGTTCAAATCGGAAATCGGTACTAATTTTCAAATATTTATAACATTTCAATAATTTATTTTTATTTTTCTTAAAGTGATCCAGCGACGTGGTAATTTAAATTTTCCTAGTTTATTATAATATTCAAACGGCTAGAAATAATCATGGCTTTGCAACAGGCGTCCCGTGGCCAAAAGTTTAACATGTCAACAAGTTCAATTAACCGATGCCAAAAGTTGATTGTTTGTGATTTATCAAATATAAATCAAAAATAACTTAATACTGCGATTACTAAGAATATTTCATCCAGTTTATAGTTATGTTCTGCGAGACCGAATGTGTTAACGAGAACGACGAGGAAAAGAAGATATTCCCTACCCTCAAACTAAGCAGATTTGCTCTGATGTTATGTGTTCTGGGTATTTTTTTTATTGCTGCTTCGAATGCTTCGCATTGAAAATTTCGCATAACAAGTGCATCAAAGCAAAACTGAAACTGGTGCGAGCACAGTTCAAAACTATTCCGTGGTATATATCTTAAAACAGTTATATTTTATCAAATAGTAGAACTTGGTGAGACCATTCCAAATTAAAAAAATATATATATGTTCCAGCTGAATATGGTCAACTACTATTCTGCTTTCGTTACCGGTTTTGTCTGGTTTCCTTTCTGAGAACAAGAAAGAAAAACCATCTTAAATTATAGGAACGAATTACAAAACTAACATCCACTTTCATTGCTACTTCCTAGGGAGTTGGTTAATTAGACCGGATATGAAAATTTAAAAGCTACCTTCAGACAAATTAAAAAGTGGAAAAGGTTCATTCGTTAAATTTAACATATTTTGGTTGTGGAACATAAAAGATATTCTTTCCAAATTTTTTGAGGAGATTTATGTGTTTACTGAATTAACCGAGTGTTCATTCTCCTGATCAGTTTAAACTAATTACCTGATTAGCGAAAAGGTTGAACAACGAACAACAAAAGTAGTTGGTAAACGCAATGCGCCTTCACCTTAATTTACATACTTTATTCATCCCAGAATCGTCGGCACCGTCTTAAAATTCACAACCATTCGCACCCGAAGCATACATATCTCACCGTGTACCATTCTGGACTATAAACAACACCGGAGAACTACGGGCAGCATCCGTAATGGAGAGTCATAAAAATTTAACACCGGTCGTCGTCGTTCGACCAGGGCTGGGTTGTCCACATTAGAAACAAAACATTTCGGTAAACAGAAGTTGGTATTCCGGAAGATACTCTGTGTTTTTCAAAGAGCAGCACTATAGGAACTGATATCTCCTATATTCAGTGCAGTTTTCTGGCTTCTCGTGGGACTCGCTGTCTGGCGCTAGTCACGTGAAACAGAACTAAAACTTCATCTCAAGATTGCTACAAACAGGTGAGTGTCTGCTGATAGACTTTATCCTTCGTCTAGTGGCACACGATAAAAAGTAGTAAACTTAAATGATTTATTCATTGAAACTCGTCCCCCAACCCACTCGAGCACCCACCCAGGTACTGCAACAAAGAGCAATTTACCGATTCGTTTTCCCCGTCACAAGCCGGCTGTCTAGCATCGAATGACATCGAAGGGAAACAAACTTCTAAATTTATCGGGTCCCCGAGACTGTCGAAATAAAGTGCAACCTTTGAAACGGAACTCTTCATCCGATCCGATGACTTTCGTCTGTCTAATTTGATAACAAGAGAAGGGAAACTCGCTGCCAATCATTACATAGCCCCCAATACTGATTGAGTTCGGCAAACTTCATCCAAGATTTATAGCTCTCGCACCGGGTGCAAGTCCGAAGATGAATCGGATTATATTAGTGAGAGCGGTTGTTGGCACTGATTCATGAGTGCTATTTTAGGAACCGTTTGGTTGGGATTGGTTCCACCCAATTTCTGGTGGGAGAGCGGCGATCACCTCGTTCTCGCCACCGACTGATTTTTGTCAATTGGATTGATTAGTCGTAGCGCGGCGAACCGGTGTAGAAAATGAATTTACTTTTGAATGACCTATTAGCTACAGACTATCATTGATTGCATAACAGTGCCTATATCCATTGCGTTAAACCCGAACAAACAAAAAACGGGCCACTCTTGGAACATTGAAATTAATACCCCATGTATGAAACGAAAACGAAGCAATGGATTGTGTGTTCTTTTTTTGTGGCGACATTGTATCAGCAGTCAGTCAAAGGCACTAGTTAGCATACTCTTTTCATAGTTGCTCTACTGTGTTGCCCAATGAGGTTGGCAAATGATGATGAAAAAAAAAACGGTCGAAAGGGAAACGGTTACTCGTGGCTACTCCATTTTTTTTTCCTGTAAAGTTTGAAATTACAATGCGAGCTTGATCAATGGTACAACTTTTACCGTTTTATGACCAATCTGTGCATGGGTGCTGGGATTGGTTGTTGTTTTTTTATGAGTTGGCTTCCATGCTGGTATAATTTGCAGTTGAACTTTTCAACTAGAATTGTGTGCTGCAATGGATTCTGCTTAGTGTTTTGACGTTCGTCTGAAGTTTTGAATGGTTATTGGATGGCAAATTGAAAATAAAACTATACTAGCTACTCAATAGCAGAGCAATTTATTGAGTGCTAGTGAAAACAACATGCCTTAGAAGAATGGCA
>JASCZW010012861.1:0-27237 GCA_034211315.2 Aedes japonicus
CTGGACACATGGCTAAGTGAGAAGGGTATTACTATGCGAAAATTGGCGAAGCGGTTTGGAATTCATCATGCGAGTGTTAAAACCATCATTAATAAGTTTGGGGCACATTATAGGAAACATCAGAATATGGCAACGCTGGTGGACATGCTCAAAAAATAGCACAGGAGGAAAGTGTGCTGTGTGAAGCACCCCTTGTTAAAACACAAAAAAAAACTGTCAATTCTGAATTCGTGCAGTGTTGCTGGTGTTAAGGCGCATTAGGTTGGCGCATTCGGATATAAAGCTGAAATAAAATAAATTTAATGAATAATGCCAAAACTAACATTAATTGTTTCGTTTTTGCTCCTGAAAGATTTGGTGATAATCAGATACAAACTCAAATTTTAAGAATGAATTTGGTGTGTGCGGATTTTACACGGTACACCCTTTAGTAGAACGATTCTCATGGGAAAGTTGGGAAAAATTAAACGCACAGTACACTCAATCACTTTTAAAAATATTAAAAAACAACAATATGATTTCAAACCATTAGTAGCAAACGCGAACAAATTCCATTCAACTGTAGTAGAAGAAGCTTATCCTTTAACAGAAAGGCATATTTTGCCTGCTACTTACATCAGTGTTGAGTGCCCAACTTGAAAAAATCAACGCAGTTCTTGAGTGTTGAGCATCGAAAATCTCACTCAAATGTGGGCCCAGGTAGTGAAAATGAAAAAAAATTCCTCCATCGAATAAAATTTTCTTCACCCGTTCCCGTCGTCATGGTTGTCATGTCAGCAGAATCAACAACGCAAGAAGAGCTAGTGTCGTTGTAGTGGTAGTGTATTGAACGTTACTTGTGTTGCTAGCTTGCGGTTGTATCGGAGTCAATTTGGATGGAATGTTTTGTTAGCTTTGAACTTGATGGTTTTAAAACGAAGAGTCTCTATGGAAAAAAAAATACGACACAAAGAGATAAATTGTGCTGATCGCAGTGAAAAAGATTTTGTCAGACATATTTTCCATATGTATGTGTTAGTACTTAAAAAGAAATAAGGTTCTACCTAATATGAAAAAACCTATGCCTTGTGATTTGCTCACATTTCTACAATTGGATACCGGATCAAACATTCAGCTAAGTATAGTGTTTTAAATATTATTGCTCCATTCAAACATACATTAGTACAAAGAAATCTTGGCAAACATGAACGGATCATGGAAGCGGAGGCGCTGTTTACGCGGAGAAAGCCAGACGTGCGGCGTTTGCGTGTTTTTCTGTCTGTCTCTTTCTCTTCTACTACTCTGGGTTTTTTGCTTTCGTTTTTGCTGTTCGATCTGTATGTATTCTCGTTGCAGTTCGGAACCGGAAAGAGTCACTCACGCAGATCTATGTAACTGATTTTCCATATGGTGGCAGGGTGTTGCATCTGGAGCGCTGTGTAGCACATCAGATGCACTGCACAGCGCGCTTGATGCGCCACAGTGCAAACGTACGAAACAAGAGTGGAATCGACTGGCGCTAGTGGGGTCTTCCGAGCATTTTGAAGTTTTGCCCACGCAAACCTGTGCACGCACCGTTCGCTGTCTGAAACAAATTTTAGTACTTTCATGTTCATCTAGGCGTAATTGATGGATATATTCGTTTACGTTTCCTCTGCTTGGTAATATTTTTCATTTTCAGCTGCGCATTTCTGCATTTTTTGTGGGTTTTGACTCCCTAGCCCGGTGTGTGCGTTATTCATGGTTGTTTGCCGAGTTCACGTTTGCTAATGGCTACTCTCATTTTTATCATTTTCATTGTTTGCCCTTGTAGGAAGTGCATATGTTTGTTGGGGTTTGATTGATTTCTATTTTAATAATAAGATCTTTTATTATCATATATTTTATATTTTTATATTTTTTATGGTGCAATTGTCATGTCAACTCTAATACTTTTTTTTAAATATGTTCCCTATTATTTCCCATCTTATTACAAATATTAAATAGTCTTCTGATCACATGAAGCCTTGTTTCTATTAATATTATTTTTCAGGAAATCCCGGATGCTTGTGCACTACGTATCATCTGTGTTCGTTGTTCAACAGGGATAACCCTCTCCCTTATAACATTTCATTACATGTGTCACATATGAGAGATCGAGGAGTTCTCCTCATCTCTCCTTCTGAACTTTAACTACTATTCCATGAATTAAATCCATTCCGTCTCTAAGTAGTATAGGATTGTGTCTGGATGTTTTTGTTGAGAGATGTTGTGATTGGATATTTCACTTGTTTCGGAGGTCGTCAGGCCGGACACTTACATTGCTCAAGTTGCAATTTTTTGGATGTGGCTGTAGGCGCCATAGGGAGGAATTTTCCGGAACACGTCTTGTGGAGTGGCCTGTTGATTCGCAAAAGTAGTCAAGTATCTTTTTATTGAGATTTTGTCATTGTTGATTGGATTGACGTTTGTTTATTTTTTTCGGCTTTTTATGTCTTTTTGAATGTTGAAACATGTTAAGTGATGGTTTTGTTTCTCAGTGACAGACCAGTGGATGTCAGATGTGTTTTGTTGCTGCATGTGGCATGTACACGTAAATTACATGCATACGATCAATACCAAAGGGGATGAGGGTCTGCATTGTGTCAGACGAGGTTAGGGCTGGATGAGAGATCGGTCCTCAACATCGGAATTTTGATGTATTTCCGTGGTCTATTGAAATAAACCACCCACACTTGTGCGTGGCCCCAACAGCATCCCTACTGTTGGTTTAAATTGGACATCAAACTCGATATTCTTAACGTATTCTTGTATTCCATTGAAATAAACCACCCATACTTGTAAGTGGCCCTAGCAGCATCCTTACTGTTGGTTTAAATCGGTCCTCAAACTCGATATTCTTAACGTATTCTTGTATTCCATTGAAGTAAACCACCCACACTTGTGAGTGACCCCAACAGCATCCCTACTGTTGGTTTAAATCGGTCTTCAAACTCGGTGTTTTAAAATACTTTTGTATTCTGCTGAAATAAACCACCCACACTTGTGCGTGGCCCCAATATCATCCCACTGTTGGTTTAAATCGGTCCTCAAACTCGGTGTTTTAGCATACTTTTGTATTCTGCTGTAATAAACCACCCACACTTGTGAGTGGCCCCAACAGCATTCCTACTGTTGGTTTAAATCGGTCCTCAAACTCGATGTTCTTAATGTATTCTTGTATTCCATTAAAATAAACCAACCACGCTTGTGAGTGGCCCCAACAGCATCCCTACTGTTGGTTTAAATCGGTCCTCAAATTCGATATTCTTAACGTATTCTTGTATTCCATTAAAATAAACCACCCACACTTGTGAGTGGCCCCAACAACATCCCTACTTTTGGTTTAAATCGGTCCTCAAACTCGATGTTCTTAACGTATTCTTGTATTCCATTGAAATAAACCACCCACACTTGTGCGTGGCCCCAACAGCATCCCTACTGTTGGTTTAAATCAGTCCTCAAACTCGATGTTCTTAACGTATTCTTGTATTCCATTGAAATAAACCACCCACACTTGTGAGTGGCCCCAACAACATCCCTACTGTTGGTTTAAATCGGTCTTCAAACTCGGTGTTTTAACATACTTTTGTACTCTGCTGAAATAAACCACCCACACTTGTGAGTGGCCCCAACAACATCCCTACTGTTGGTTTAAATCGGTCCTCGAACTCGATGTTCTTAACGTATTCTTGTATTCCATTGAAACAAACCACCCACACTTGTGAGTGGCCCCAACAACATCCCTACTGTTGGTTTAAATCAGTCCTCAAACTCGGTGTTTTAACATACTTTTGTATTCTGCTGAAATAAACCAACCACACTTGTGAGAGGCCCCAACAACATCCCTACTGTTGGTTTAAATCGGTCCTCAAACTCAATGTTCTTAACGGACTCTTGTTTTCCATTGAAACAAACCACCCACACTTGTGAGTGGCCCCAACAACATCCCTACTGTTGGTTTAAATCGGTCCTCAAACTCGATGTTCATAACGTATTCTTGTATTCCATTGAAGTAAACCACCCACACTTGTGAGTGGCCCCAACAGCATCCCTACTGTTGGTTTAAATCGGTCCTCAAACTCGATATTCTTAACTTATTCTTGTATTCCATTGGAATAAACCACCCACACTTGTGAGTGGCCCCAACAACATCCTTACTGTTGGTTTTAATCAGTCCTCAAACTCGATGTTCTTAACGTATTCTTGTATTCCATTGAAATAAACCACCCACACTTGTGAGTGGCCCCAACAGCATCCTTACTGTTGGTTTTAATCAGTCCTCAAACTCGATGTTCTTAACGTATTCTTGTGTTCCATTGAATTAAACCACCCACACTTGTGAGTGGCCCCAACAACATCCCTACTGTTGGTTTAAATCGGTCTTCAAACTCGGTGTTTTAAAATACTTTTGTATTCTGCTGAAATAAACCACCCACACTTGTGAGTGGCCCCAACAACATCCTTACTGTTGGTTTAAATTAGTCTTCAAACTCGGTGTTTTAACATACATTTTGTACTCTGCTGAAATAAACCACCCACACTTGTGAGTGGCCCCAACAACATCCCTACTGTTGGTTTAAATCGGTCCTCAAACTCAATGTTCTTAACGTATTCTTGTATTCCATTGAAATAAACCACCCACACTTGTGAGTGGCCCCAACAGCATCCCTACTGTTGGTTTAAATCAGTCCTCAAACTCGGTGTTCTTAACATACTTTTGTATTCTGCTGAAATAAACCACCCACACTTGTGAGTGGCCCCAACAACATCCCTACTGTTGGTTTAAATCAGTCCTCAAACTCGATGTTCTTAACGTAATTCTTGTATTCGATTGAAATAAACCACCCACACTTGTGAGTGGCCCCAACAACATCCCTACTGTTGGTTTAAATCGGTCTTCAAACTCGGTGTTTTAAACATACTTTTGTATTCTGCTGAAATAAACCACCCACACTTGTGAGTGGCCCCAACAACATCCTTACTGTTGGTTTAAATCGGTCTTCAAACTCGGTGTTTTAACAAACTTTTGTACTCTGCTGAAATAAACCACCCACACTTGTGAGTGGCCCCAACAACATCCCTACTGTTGGTTTAAATCGGTCCTCAAACTCAATGTTCTTTACGTATTCTTGTATTCCATTAAAATAAACCACCCACACTTGTGAGTGGTCCCAACAACATCCCTACTGTTGGTTTAAATCGGTCCTCGAACTCGGTGTTTTAACATACTTTTGTATTCTACTAAAATAAACCACCCACACTTGCAGAGTGGCCCCAACAACATCCCTACTGTTGGTTTAAATCGGTCCTCAAACTCAATGTTCTTAACGTATTCTTGTATTCCATTGAATTAAACCACCCACACTTGTGAGTGGCCCCAACAGCATCCCTACTGTTGGTTTAAATCGGTCCTCAAAGTCGATATTCTTAACGTATTCTTGTATTCCATTGAAATAAACCACCCACACTTGTGAGTGGCCCCAACAGCATCCCTACTGTTGGTTTAAATCGGTCCTCAAACTCGATGTTCCTACGTAATTTTGTATTCCACTGAAATAAACCACCCACACTTGTGAGTGGCCCCAACAACATCCTTACTGTTGGTTTAAATCGGTCTTCAAACTCGGTGTTTTAACATACTTTTGTACTCTGCTGAAATAAACCACCCACACTTGTGAGTGGCCACAACAGCATCCTTACTGTTGGTTTAAATCGGTCTTCAAACTCGGTGTTTTAACATACTTTTGTTTTCTGCTGAAATAAACCACCCACACTTGTGAGTGGCCCCAACAGCATCCCTACTGTTGGTTTAAGTCGGTGCCAAAATTTAAATAGCTTTAATGTGCATCTCTGTACAGAGAATGAATCGGGAACATAGTTAAATATCTTATTCGCTGCCGACGTCAGTTGAATTCAGCACACCGTTTACCAAAACGGATCCGGCTGCAAACCCAACCATTTTATCCAACATCCCAGTGATTTCTCGTGGAAGTGCAGAGGTGTTCTCGGCTTCCAACAAAGCGAGTATCACGTCAACATATTCCTACCCATTCCCTATTTGACCTGCATTCGGACGAGGCCGGCGCCGGTATTGCCTTAGTTTAAGATCACCAGTTCTTACACATTGAGGATGTATGCTAGTCCCAAGCATCATTTATTGGTTCTTTGTGTAATAACAGCTGATCTGGCAATAACGGAGTAGCAACCTCGGGCGGTCAATCATGCTCATGCTCATGCTCAACGTCTTATGTTTATTGATGAAATTTCAGTACATATCATACATACACTCAATAACAAGGGATAACGGAGAGTAATTACAGGTGCCAGACAGAGTGAAGGCTGGATGAGGGATTCTTGTTTATCTGGCCCAAATCATGGATGACAAATATGCCTTTATGGAAATCATCAGATCAAGATCATCGAAGGTCTGATTGTCTTGCGACAGTCAACAGAGAGTTTCCTAATCCTATTTTTAACAAACCACCAGACATAAATCCTAATGTGTATTGCTTACACTGTAAATTTATTTGCGTAAATAAGCTTCGTGAATGAGGATTTTGTACATAGGGTAAAGGGATGCAATGTTAGCCTAGCTCCTTGATTCGGCCTATGTACCAAATATGTCATTATTTCTTCGATTATCAACAAAATCATGTTGATATCAGCATGACCGATTTATTTCAAAGCAATTGAGACATAATTAATCAATTTATAGTAGTTCACTTCCGCGTAGCCTTCGATTTCCTTGACTTTTTAGACACCATGACTTTACTGGTTAAGCTGAACAGATTTTCTATACGATCTTCGAATGAACTAAACTTGCCGAAATTGAACCTATAAACTAAATAATGCAACCAAGATGTACCGAATATAGTCACATGTAATAAACCTACAGTTCACATTGGTAAAATAACAATTATTTAACAAGCAAACGGTAGACCCAATGTTAGGGACATATTTTTTTCTATGTTCCCAACTATAGCCTGTTGTATGAAAAAGCGTAGTAAAATGTTATTATTGGTAACATTTACAATACAAATGTCTGAGTTCCGGTTGTATGTTATTTATATGGCTCATCTTAACACAAATTAAAGGAACAAAATTCGTGTAGAGTCAATTGTAATGTTTTGATTGTCGAATGACCGTTAAATCATATGTTAAAATCACTTAAGTGTTTCTTAGCAGTTTGAGTATACTTTGATTTGTGAAATTGTTTGTTGGGTAGAGCGAATACAGCTGGCAACGCCTTGAATCAGAAAATCAGGAATAAACCCGTACGAAGATTGCATTTTATAAAAAATCAATCGAACGGGACGAACTTGCATCCATGATTAGACCCAATTTGGTACTTATAGACCGACATTATATCCATATCCCTCGAAAGTTTCGGACTTTATAAAACGAGTTGTGTAGCTTTTCGTGCTACATACTATCAGATGGCTTATTAAACATATCTTTGGAAGTGTATAGCTAGTTAAATTTTGTTTCCAGCTCAAATACTTAAATAAGTTACAATGAAAAATGTAATCGATTGTTGCATATTAGGCTGAGTCAAGGGACACATACCCTATAACAATTGTCTCGTAAAGTGTATGAAACATTCGTATTGATTTTTATCTAGTGGAATGCTATTATTACACCTTCTTGTATAATGTACGAAATTAATTTCGTGAAGACCAGCCAATAGCTGTTTCTCTTTTATCGTACTCATGCATGTTGGTGTAGCTGCGGGAATGAACGGGAATCGTTTATGCATCCCAAAATAGAAATTAGAGCGCTATCGAAAGTTATAACCTCATACTCATTAATTAAGAATCTTCTCACGAGTCACCATGGCCTAGTTACATCAATCACGGATGCAGTATTAGCTCTCTTTAAAAATATATGTTCGAGTCCCATGTCAGAAACGTTGAAAAAGCGCTGGACAACTGGTCAGTTTTTACACATTGAAGATGTGGTTGCGTTTTTTTTTTCAATTACATTTCGAGTCGATAAAGTAGATCTGTCAGCCCCTCCATGCAACCACCAGAGAGCCGTTTCTTATTAATTTGTAACAAAATATTCGTTGCTCTTTGTATCGTTCCCGTACAAGGCTTCCTGTGTCAACAAGTGCTTCGATCTTTTTTACAATTACGAGTGAGCTATTAATTATGAAGGTATTCTCCATCAAAACAACAAATCAGTTATGTTGCAGAAAACAAACGAAAGGATTTGTTAGTTTAACTTTGATTTTATAATTTAAACTTAAATTAATTTTTCAGTAAACTATTCATTTCCTGTAATAAGAGCGGTTCGTTGGAAGAAGATTCTAGTATCCTTTCCGTGGGTTTTGTGTAAGTGTTACTGCTTCCGGGTCCACAAAATCGGTTTTGGCCCTTCATACAACGGACTAGTTAATCCTCACTATTAATTAAAGTAATTATAAATGTACATCCAAACTTGTCTGGGAATGCATTCTTTCATTGCGAAAGGTGTGCCAAGAAAACTCCGTAAATTTATTCTGTGTTCCGGGACACTGTGGCATTGAAAGGTAATGAAAGAGCAGACGAGCTTGCTAAACAAGGTTCAAATGCACAGTTTATTGGCCCAGAACCATTCTGCGGTATATCATACTGTGCCATAAAAATGGAATTAAAATCTTGGGAAGAGCAAAGGGTGATGACCAATTGGTTGGTCACCACAAAGTGTTCTCAAGCAAAAAGGTTTATAATTCCAAATGTTACAATTAGTAAAAAGCTTCTGGAGCTTAATAAGAGAGTTCTTTGTACCTATACTGGCCTAGTAACCGGACAATGCTCAAGTAGATATCATTTGAAAAACATTGGCCAGGTTCAGAATGATATCTGTCGTTTCTGTAACATGGAACGTGAAACCGCGGAACATCTGCTTTGCAGTTGTGATGCTGTGTACAAGAGCAGACTTAAATTTCTGCACAGTGGCTATATGCAACCTAAAGAAATTTGGACTGCAATTCCTGGAAAGGTGGTGGGTTTTATAAACTCGATTTTGCCTGACTGGGAGACGCGTCTTAGGCTGGTCACTTGACAAATGATGATCTAGCTTTTAAATGCGAATTAGAATAGTAAACAAGGGTATACCACAAGAGTTCAACTCAGTGGACGCTGTGATTATACGCCCCAACAAAAAAAAAAAAAAAAAAAAATCCTCACTAGGTATATATGTACAGGTATGTATGTACAGTTGTACTAGGTATGTATGTACAGTTGTTGCCATTAGGAGGAACTGTACGCCATGGCAATTCCTGCACTGGTGGTGACTTCCTTTCACATCACATCACATAACATTGTTTAGAAGCTATATATAACTACCTTTTGCCAAGGAAAATTATTTTTCAATGCCCAATATCGGAATTTTTGTCGTATTTGATGTTTCTTTACGGTGTTCCGCTTATGTCGCAGTAGTGCTGTACCTTAAAATTGATTTTTTTAATACCTTCAACTCAAGCTGGAAATTAAGTGTTTTAATTCAGCTGTCAAATACAAAACTAATTATTCTGCAACGTTGTCAAAAAAACTAATCATTCTGCAACGAATTGTAGAATCATTCCAACCTATCTCAACATCATTAAGAAATGAAATCCCATTTCATTTAAGAGCTATCCGCAGCTTTTTCTTCCAGGAACATTGCGAAAACCACCAACAACTCATTCACATGGCCAGTTTCCCAGAGTGACCCAAGCGCCGGCATCCGCGTCAAACCGGAGCGTTGGATTCCGGACCGAGAGTCGAGAATTGTTTGCACGGACACTGGCACGTACGCAAACAATACTATCAAATAAATCAGCATATCTGATTTACAGATTTCTCTCCTAGTCGGCAGACCACACCAGCATCGGGCGAATGAAACAAGCAGTCGTTTTAAAACAATGGAAATTGCTCGGTGTATTGAGAGGAGAAAATAAACATATAATAATAATAACTAAGCCGTAGCAGGGCTGCTTATGGGCTGCAATCGAGAATGAGGATATTCCGGAACGAATAGTTTAGTTGGTTTAATAAAACGACAGCATTCTGAGGCAACCTGGAGGCGAAGGCGGAGGGATATGTTCATCCATTTTCACTAAAGCATGCTGTTGGTGCGCTGGTTGTTTGCTCTTTAACTCTGTAGTTGGGCAGAGAAAGCACTTCAGTTCTTGCACAAGAGATCCACTTACAAGAATCCCCCGAAGAAGTGCGATGGGTGTCGAAGTTAGTTTTCCATAGGTGACTTCGCACGCCATTCTCCGCATATGTTGAGAGGGTTCTGTATGTGGAATAGAGCGGAAACTCAGCACGTAGTTGTAGTGCAAATCGCAAGCACTGTCCGCCACTTGGATAAAAACATTCGCCACACAGATTGCTTTCAATGAGAATAAAAAGAGGTATGGGTTCATTTTGTTTCGTACTTCCGGATGATGGTTTTAATATTTTGGACCACTTCTGAAGAGTGTAATGTTTTATCGCTGTTGACATCAATATTGTAATTAGTAATAACGTAGTAACGCGCAGCTATAAAGCGTCCATAGCATCACGGTTTCAAACTAGGTCACTAATAAACTCTTCACACAATTTTTATATAAGCCGTAGGAGTTCTCGAGTCTCAGATAGCATAGTCGGAAAACGCTTAGTTCTATCAAGTCGAGTCGGGTTTGATTTTGGCTTATTAATATTTAGTATATGGTGGAGAAGTTTGGGATATCATTGAAAACGCTAACAACAACTTTGTACCCTATGACTACGAACTAATTAGAACTTAACAGATGCTTCAAACTCACAGATACTTACGGTAAGCTTTCGAATTTGAGAGTTTCTTCGCCCTTTCTGGTGTTTCCTTGGAACAGTAATTATAAACCTTGTTTACCTTCTCTTTCCACTTACTACAAATTCAGTATAATCAAATTCACCACTGATATTCAACGACTAAAGTTCAATTAGATTAACTTCTTATGAAAGCTACGTCCATTTAAAATCCGGAATAATAAAATCATCTCTATCTCGGTAACAGATTGACGTACATATAAGTCTAATTCATAAAAAAAAGGTAATTCATTATTCTTCAAGAAAACAATATCAATACAAATCCTTTTACTTTATTTCTAATGAAAATTCAGTCACGTCCCGAGCCGTTTATCCACTTTTCTTAAGCTTCCGCTTCATTATTGCCCAAAATCTCTCAATGGGCCGGAACTGCGGGCAGTTGGGTGGATTTATGTTTTTATCGTGAAATCCACGTTATTATCGCGGTACCACTGACTTCCTCTGACTGGCTGCAGTGGCAACTCGCCAAATCTGGCCAAAACTTCACGGGACCTTTATGGGCTTTGATGAAAGGTAGTATGCGATTTTTTAGGCATTCTTCCTTGTACAGCTTCGAGTCTATCAAACATGTCTTCGTATTTTAGCAGAGTACCAGTAGCCCCGAGGGTCTTCATGATGGCATTAGTGCTTTCTTATTCGTCACGAACACTTTGGTCTTTGCTCCGCAGCTGGATATCCCTTGCCAAATCATTAGTTTTTTGGCAAATTTGTCCATTAAAGCAAACTTAAACTTCGCAGGAACATTTCCTCGTACCGTCGCCAGGTAGAATTTGTGAACACCGAAATCCATTTTGACGTAGGTTTCATCGTCGATGAGCAGGCATCGTTGGTACTTCGTTAAAACGTGCTGGTAAAATTTCCGAGCTCGAGTTTTGGCGACGAAACTTTGCTTCAACGATCTGTTTGGTTGCTTGCTGGCTCGATAAGAACGATATCCTGCTCGCATACGAATTCTTCGAACGGTACTGCGAGCAGCAGCGTATTTTTGTGCGATATCATTATCTGATAATCCGGTTCTCAACACCTTCTGGTTCAGCTTGCGGTCCTATGTTCCACTACGACGCTTACCTTGAGGATCCACGCTCTTTCGCTCCCTGAAACGTTTGAGCACATCATACACGATTGATTTGGCGATTTCAAACGATTTTGCGATTTTTATTGCAGACCACCTTGGATTATCAACGTGGGTGTGCAGAATTTTGTCTGCATCTGGAATTACTTTCAACTCACTGCACGAAACACCGTGAAATTTATACCACAGAAAGTGGAAGCCTAGGTAAACAAACCGCTGTAAAAAAATCATACAGCGGTCACTTTCCATGCCGCTGAAACGCAATAAGTGATTCCGGATTTTAACTGGACAGAACTTTATCAATAACAAAGATGTCAGCGCCCTGTGTTTATAACATTCCACATTCAAATATAACATTGGCAACACTGAATATCAGTTTAAGTTTATATTATGAAACCGAAGGTAGAACTGACGACTTTATTTGTTATTTTCTGCAACGAAACTGATTTGTTGTTTTTATGAGGATACCTTCGTAATTAATGGCACACACGCAACTATCAAAAGCACGGACAAACATACTAAAGGGCGAACACGAAATTATTGCGACACATTCAACAGGGAATAACTTTTTTACCATTGGGTCCCTACAATTTCCTCTGTGCGTAGAAACATTTTCGATCGATTGGTGCATAATTTTTGAAAATCTTTCCAGGAACGACTGAGATATCAACGCTCAAAATCTGACAATTTTTCGTGACGGTTGCAATTCTACTTTTTTTTAAAGTGTTCCCCAGTATATAAAACAGAGACGTAGTCCTATGCAAAAAAAAAACGCAACAACGTGCCTAGCGCTTTTAAATGATTTGTCGACTATTGGCGAGCAATCAATTTGCCGTGCTCCCGGTACATGAGGTGCCAAAGAAGGTTAAGGTTCCTCTGCTTTTCACCACGTCAATGGACATTGCTGCACTTAGGAATCAACGAGCACGAAGATTATGTGCTCGACGGACGCTGACTACCGTGCTGTTTGCGCTCACCAAGTCGCCAAGCAACACGAGTTCTACACTCACGACGCATCCGGAAGCAAGCCGCTGAAGGTGATTCTGCGCGAACTTCCGGAACTCACTCCCGAGGCAATCTACGCCAAGCTGCATGTTGTGGCACTGAAGACTCAGAAGGCCTGCAACAAAGAAATTACCGGAGCTAACTCTATCTGGTCCACCTAGAGAAGGGTTCCATCACGATGACGGACCCGCTTCAACATTATCGTCAAGTGGGGCCGGTGGCGCTCTCAAACAACACGACGTGACGCAGAGTGGCAACCGCTCGCGTTCGGCCACGCAACTAGAAACTGCCACAGAAATCGTGCTGTGGCAAGTGTGCCCCACTGAAGTGCGCCAACCGTGGCGCAAATCACGAGAGCAGGAATCGAGCCTTCCTCAAACGTGCAGAGTTTTGGCGATCCACAAGAAGGCATCCACCAAGTCCCGGCAAGGACAACGCCATCCGCCACCTCCAATGAACGAGAAGAATTTCTCGATGCGTCAGTACCAAGTGCCGAAACCTACCGCCGATCCTATTAAATCACTGCCATGCAAACCGTACGGCTGCCTCCGTTCAGCATCGATTCGCCGCAGCCACCAACGCCCCTACGCCGGTACCTCCTCCAGGCTGTGGCAATCCGAGTTGCAGTACCTCCACTCAACCACCCGCTGATGGACAGCTCTACGACTCGGAGCAAGTTGTCGAGTTCGTTCAAGAGCTCTACAGCCAACTACGTTCCTGTCGCTCAAAGAAAGAACAGCTTAAAGCCGCCACATCCGTAATGATGAATCCTGTGCACGTATGTAGCATAAACGCCATATCAGTATCCTCATCCATTCGGAACAAAACCATTGAGCTCAGTGACTTTCTCAACAGGAACGTCATCGACAACCCTATCATCACTGGGACGCACCTCAAGCCTGAAGTCAGTGTCTCCATCCCAGTTTACCGTTTTGTGCAATTCGATCGTTACGGCTTTGATTGGTTGCGATCGCCCTGCGCAACAACATCAACTGTCACATGCTTCCTAGCTTCCAGCTGCAGTTTATTGAAGCTATCAGAGTTGAGGTCCGAAACTGCCGTCGGCCCTATTGTCATCATCGGGACCTATTGTCCCAAGCAAACCAGCACCTTCAAAGAAACAACAACGGTCCTACGACACGACATTCGCAAACTAACTAGGAAAAAGAGGCAGTTTATCATAGCCGGTGACCTGAATGCGAAACACGAAACCTGGGGAGCACCCGGCGCAACCGAAACGGCGTCATTCTAGAGGAGGACCTGGAAGAGGGCCATTACACAATCCTGGGCCCGGATACTCTCACCTGGTGAAGCAGATCTGGGGCCCACTAAACAATCGACATCTTCCTCACTAACATAGGGAACAACATCACCCAGTCGATCGTACACCAGAAGCTTAGCTCGGACCACTTATTCGGTGGTGGCCGTAGTTGGCTCCTTGGTCAGCCGGCATCGAATGACCAGACGGCACTACCATCGTGCCAGATGAGAGACGTTCCGACAACATGTTGACGACTACATCGACTTCAACATGCACCTTGCGTCGGTTGATGAAATCGATCGACAACTGAAGAGAATTGAGCAGGCGATCTTCCAGGTCCGGGAGCAACATGTACCGGTGATTGATCAGGTGAGCAACTCTGTACCCATTGATAGACCCACTAAAGAATTCATACAGTTGCGAAACGTAATCCGAAGGCAATATCAGTGTACTGGTTTGCCAACGCTAAAAAATCACTGTAAGCGAGTGACGAAAATTATTAAGGCCAGAATGGTGGACCTTAAGAATAATCTCTCATCCAGATTGTGGAAAGCCCCTTTGGAAGGTAACAAAAAAATTTACAAACTAAACTTCGCCACCGTTGATCCCAACAGCAGTGCCTCAAGGATCGCTTGATAACTCTTGCAGAGAAGGCTGCTGAGATAAGTCAACATTTCGTCAGCTTCCACAATCTTGGACATAAGATTGTCAGTGGACACGAAGCTGCCATTAGAGCGCTAATAACTAACATCCATATTAGCCTTAACGACTTCACAGAGGAGTGGGAGATCTCAGCTGACGAATTGTTGACTTATATCAAAGCCGCAAAGAACATGAAGACTCGGTGTTGATAATATCATAAGCTTGGAGCTCAGGCAATCGAGCCCCCAGTTCTATAACAATCTGGCGATGGTTTTCAACCAATGCCTGCCACTTGGCTACTTCCCCTCGTGTTGGAAGTCAGCTGAAGTCAACCCATTCAGAAACCCGGGAAAGATACTTCGTGTTTCAAGAGCTATAGGACCATCAGCCTTCTCTCAGGATTATCCAAGCTGTTTGAGAAAGCGATCTACCGGTGGCTTCTATTATCTGCCGAAGAGATGAACATCTTACAGTGCACCAACTTAACCGAGTAACCAACATTCTAAAGCGGAACAAGTCTGTTGCGAAATTATCCTCCATCCTCCACTTGTCGATATCGAGAAGGCCTTCGAGCAGTGTATAAGCTAAAATGATACAATCTTCCCATCTTCCAGGTGAAGATAATGAAAAATTATTTTATGGACAGGACATTTCGTGTTTCCCTGCATGGTACAGTTTCCGATGTACAGGAGATCTCTTTCGGTGCTACACAGGTAAACATACTAGGTCCACTTCTGTTCAAACTAATGGGCGAACACGAAATTATTGTGACACCGAAAATGTCATGCCAATTTTCTTATAATGTTTAGAATCAAAACAAAATTTTAGGGTAGTTTTATACATATATTTACTTCAAAAATCAAAAGAAAAGTTAATCGCTTGATGCCCTCCATCAAAGTCTTTACAGTGTCATACGGTACCAGTTTCTCAGTTTTTTTTTTTCATTTTCTTAACATGTCTTTCTCGTCTTTGACTGTCTTCTTGCTCTTCCGAAGTTCCCGCTTCATCATTGCCCAGTACTGCTCCACCGGGCGCAGCTCCGGACAGTTTGACGGATTCATGTACTTTGGAACAAAATGGACAGAATTGGCCTCATACCATTCCAGAACACTTTTAGAATAGTGGCATGATGCCAAATCTGGCCAAAATAGCGGAGCTTCGTCGTGCTGCTGCAAGAACGGCAAAAGGCGCTTCTCGAGGCACTCCGATTAGATCTCGCCATTTACTGTGCCCTTTGTCACGAAAGGCTCACTCCTCAGTCCGCAAGAGCAGATGGCCTGCCAAATGAGATATTTGGAGGCGAACTTCGACATTTTCTTCTTCTTAAATTTGTCGTCCACATAGAACTTGCTCTTGCCGGTGAAAAACTCCAACCCCGGAATTTGCTTAAAATCGGCTTTTATATACGTTTCGTCGTCCATCACACAGCAGCCATATTTTGTCAGCATCTTCTCGTAGAGCTTCCGTGCCCGAGTTTTAGCCGTCGATTGTTGCCGCTCATCGCGGTTTGGGAAGCTCTGTACCTGTATGTATGTAGTCCAGCTCTCTTCTTCTCATTCTGGACGTAGCTCTGCGACATGCCGATCTGTTTAGCCAAATCACGGCATGAGACGTTGGGATTTGCTTTAATCATCCGCTTCACCTTTCCCTCCATCTTTTTGTTCTCCGGTCCCGGTTTTCTTCCAGCTCCTTTGCCGTAGTGCAACGTCGACCGCTCCTGGAACCGCTTCAACACTCTGGAGACGGTTGAATGGTGAATGTTCAACATTTTCCCAACTGCCGCACAGTGGCACAATTCTGAAAAAGACGGTAAAAAACATGTTCACCCTTTTGTCATCATTTTATCGAGTAGGTGTCTTGAGAAGAGTTGCTCAAAATGTTATTCCACATCTTTTTAAAAAACACGCCTAACCTTTCATAAGGACTTAACTACACTTTCAAATTCTAATTTTTTCCAGCTATGAGATAACCGGTTGTTGTCTTCAACCAAGTCTTAGAACAGGTAATTTTAAGAAAAGTTACTGAAGACACTAAGTTTCTAGAGCCTAACGTTAAAGAGATATAATTGGTTTTCTTCCAGCACTACCTTAAAACTGATTTGTGTAGATAATTAGTACTTGATCCAAATTTGACGATTTCAATATGTTCTAAGAAATGGTAGAAATTATGAAAGTAAACATTTTTTTCTGAACACAACAATGCTCTCTGATGACCAGATTTTGATATATGGTGATTGAAGTGTCTGTTTGACGTCATAATCAACTGCCTCAAAAAGGGTGGGCGGGTCCTGGCAGGGTCTTAATCAGATTGCATTTGAAAGATTATCTTATGAACAAGTATTCCTGAAATTTTCAGCGTTGGGTATTGAAGGGTACCTAGTTAAACGTCAGTTTGAAAAAGTACAGGTTATAAGCCAATTTATATTTCACATGTAACGTGATGTTCAACAAACTAAAAAAAAATATATGCGGGTCCTGGTGGGATCTCAAATTGATTGTATTTGGAAGAGTATCTTATGAACTAGTAATCCTGAAATTTTCAGCGTTGGGTACCAAAGGTACCTAGTCAATCCTTATTTTGAAATGGTATGAATAGAAACAGTATGTGACGTAATGCTCAACAAACTTGGAGAAAGCTGGGCAGGTGCTGACGTGGTCTCAAACCGATTATATTTGAAAGATTATCTAATGAACTAGTTCATCTGAATTTTTCAGCGTTGGATACTGAAGGCTACCCAGTAAAATCTTTGAACCAGTTTTAAAGTAGTGCTGAAAGAAACCCATTTATATCTCTTTAAAGTTAGGCTCTAGAAACTTAGTGTCTTCAGTAACTTTTCTTAAAACTACCTGCTCTACAATTTGATTTGAAGACAACAACTGGCTATCTCATAGCTGGAAAAAGTTATAATTTGAAAGTGTAGTTAAGCCCTATGGAAGGTTAGGCGTGTTTATTCAAAAGTTGGAATAACATATTGAGCAACTCTTTTGAAAACACCTACTCGATAAAATGATGACAAAAGGGTGTAAATGTTTTTGACCGTCTTTTTTCAGAATTGTGCCACTGTGTGCCGGTGCGACAGGTCAGGAAATTTCAGATGTTTTGAAAGAATTTGTCTCTCGACTCGCGTTGGTTCACCTCCATTTTCGTTGAATCGAAAACATGACTTCGAGTTTGACAGTATGTAAACAATACACATCACTGAGAAAGTGTGCAAATTGGTTGATTTTACCCAATTGTAAAAAGTTATTTTTTTTTAATAATCATTTATTTGTACAGGCTCAATCGAATTAACTTTACAGAGCCAAATTTTCATATTTTTATACATCATTTATCTTAAAACTCAAAGTTAGGAGGATAGAGCCGATTACTCGCGGCCGTCTCGAGGTTAATAGGTATAACAAATTACGGATGGGAAGGAGGGTGGGAATTTAAAGTATGGTTACATAACACATTAAATTTAAATTCAGAATTATCTAAACACTTATAACTATACAACTTATGGTTTTCTTTTGACTTGAACATTTCTTGGAAAAGAAAAAAAAACACACACACATACACATATAAAAAAAAAACTTATTCTAAACATACAGGTTAAACTAACTACAATCTAATGCTAATGTTAGTCAAAAACACATAAATGAGTTTCATGTACTCCAAATCACGTACAGCCAAAAATATCTCGAATTGGCACATTGGGTTGTCTACCTCGAGCCGAAGGGAATCGTAAAGCTCAGATCTGACTCCAGAATGCTCAGCACAAGACCAAATAACGTGATCTGCGTCCTGATAGCCTTGTCCACACTCACAGAGATTGCTGTCGCTCAGCCCAACCCGGTATAGATGAGCGTTCAAAGAATAATGATTCGACATGAGGCGAGACATGACACGAATGAAGTCTCGACCCACATCCATCCCGCTAAACCAAGATTGCTTCGACACCTTTGGGATGATAGAATGTTGCCATCGCCCCAAATCTCCTTTACTCCATTTATACTGCCAGCTGACGAGTGACTGTTGACGAAAAATAGGAAAAAATTCGTTGAAGGCGATTTGTCGATCACAAATATCGCCTTCCATAGCGCCCACCTTTGCAAGCGAGTCCGCTTTCTCATTGCCGGAATTGAACAATGAGATGGGACCCATACAAAGGTGATGATAAAATAACGCGAAGATAAAGCACTAGAAGCTCCTGTATTTTCATGAGAAAATACGAGGAGTGCTTTACCGGCCTCAATGAGCGAATAGCCTCTATAGAACTGAGACTATCCGTGAAAATGAAGTACTGATCCGGTGTTAATGAGGCAACAATTTTTAGCGTAAAATGTATTGCCGCTAATTCAGCGACATATACGGAACAAGGAGCTTGAAGTTTACGGTTGGCGCTATAAATTTCATTAAATATACCAAAGCCTGCCTGACTGCTCTATCAAAGATCCGTCAGTGAAGAACGATTTAGTGGAATCAACTTGGCCAAACTTTGCAGCAAATATCACCGGAGCAATCATAGGACGATGATGCTCTGGGATTCCACGAAGCTCCTGCTTCATGGATAAATCAAAATGAACCGAATTGTCGAAATCGGAGAAGCAAACACGATTGGAAATGTTCGGCGAAGGGCTGACATCCTGTGTTATGTACAAATGGTACAAGGTCATGAAGCGAGTTTGAGGATTCAACTCAAGGAGCTTCTCAAAATTTTCGATCACCTCGGGGTTCATAACTTCACACCTGGTGAGGAGCCGGAGAGATAATTCTGAAAACCGATCCGAGAGTGGCAACATGCCAGCCAGCACTTCAAGACTCATGGTGTGAGTCGAGTGCATGCAACCTAACGCGATACGAAGACACCGATACTGAATACGTTCCAGTTTAATGAAGTGCGACCGAGCCGCTGACTGAAAACAAAAACTACCGTATTCCATAACCGACAAAATCGTTGTCCGGTACAACGTTAGAAGATCTTGTGGATGAGCTCCCCACCAGGTTCCGGTAATTGTGCAGAGAAAGTTGATCCTTGGCTGGCATTTTCGCTTCACATCCTCAATATGGGATCTCCAGGTGCACTTTGAATCGAACCAGACCCCAAGATATTTAAATGACATAGAATGAGTTATCGGCTTACCCCAAATTTGAAGCTTCGGTTGTGCTGGGTTATGCTTCCTTGAAAAAACTACCAACTCAGTTTTCTCCGTAGAGAATTCGATACCTAGCTCTAGAGCCCAAGTAGACAAATTGTCTAAGGTATCCTGTAAGGGTCCTTGCAGATCGACCCCATTGGGTCCCGTGACGAACACTACGCCGTCATCTGCAAGTTGTCTCAACGTACAATTGTCACTTAGACAACCGTCAATGTCTTTGACATAAAATTATACAAAAGGGGCTCAAACATGATCCCTGGGGAGACCCATGTAGCTAAATCGTGAAGCTGTAGAGGTTCCATGAGAGAAGCTCATATGTTTCTCTGACAGCAAATTGTACAAAAAATTGTTCATTAATGGTGAAAAGCCACAAGCGTGGAGTTTATCTGAAAGAACTTCAACAGATACTGAATCAAAAGCCCCTTTATGTCCAAGAATACAGAAGCCATTTGCTCTTTTTAGCAAAAGCTAACTGAATATCTGTGGAAAGCAACGCGAGACAGTCGTTCGTTCCTTACCCCTACGGAAACCATATTGAGTATCTGAAAGCAGGTTGTTCGTCTCAACCCATTTGTCCAGACGGAAAAGGATCATTTTCTCCAACAACTTTCGAATACAAGATAACATCGCGATGGGTCGATAGGAGTTGTGGTCGGACGCGGGCTTACCAGGTTTTTGAATGGCAATAACTCTCACCCGTCTCCAATCATCCGGTACAATGTTGAGTTCCAGAAACTGATTAAACAAGTTCAACATGCGCCTCTTCGCGACGTCTGGGAGGTTCTTAAGCAAGTTGAACTTGATCCTATCAGCCCCTGGAGCCGTATTGCCACACGAAAGGAGTGCGAGAGAACTCTACCATTGAAAAGGGTTGGCCAATCTCATCTATCGAATTCGTGTTTTCGCGAGGAATCATCCGTGCCGGCACAGAATCTGGACAAACTTTTCGCGCGAACTTTAGGATCCATTGGTCCGAGTACTCCTCGCTCTCGTTGTTCGTAGTTCGGTTACGCAACCTTCGCGCCGTGTTCCAAAGAGTACTCATCGACGTTTCGCGCGATAGCTGCGTTCACAAATGTTCGCCAGTAACCGCGTTTCTTGGCCTTGATGAGGCTCTTAAGTTCGCGTTCAGAGCCGTGTATACTTCGAAGTGCTCAGGTGTTCCACGTCTACGGAAAACTTTAAACGCGTCGGACTTTTTACGGTAAACCTCGGTGCATTGCTGATCCCACCATGGAGAAGGAGGTTTCCTGCGAGATGACGTCCCTGGAACTGGTCGAGTTTGAGCTTGAAGCGCGCTGTCTAAGATCAGGTTGGAGAGGAAGTTATACTCTTCCAGCGGTGAAAGCCTTTCTACCGTCGTTACGGCTTCATCTACTGCTGTCCTAAACTTTGTCCAATCGATGTGACAGGTAAGATCATACGTGACGTTAACAGATTTCGACGGATTGAACCCGGTGGCAACCGAAATTTTTATGGGCAAGTGATCACTACCGTGGGGATCTTGAATCACATTCCATGTGCAATCCAACGATAATGAATTCGAACAAAGTGTGAGGTCTAATCTACTGCCAACTGAGGATGTACCAGCCAAACGTGTTACTTCTCCATTGTTAAGTACTGTCATATTGAAGTTGTCTGCAGGTCATATATCAGGGAAGATCGGTTGTCATCGTACAGTTCTCCCCAGCCTGTACCGTGAGAGTTGAAATCTCCCATGACCAACCGTGGAGAAGGAAGGACCGAACAAATATCTGAGAGTTGTTTTCGGTTTATCGAGGCTCTAGGAGGAATATATACAGAAGCAATGCAAAGGCTTTTATTTTTAATAACAGCCTGACATGCGACAACTTCAACACCTGGAATATGAGGAAAATTCACTCTATAGAAGGAGTAGCAGCTTTTGATCCCCAAAAGTACTCCTCCTCCACGCGAATCCTCACGATCAAGACGAATTATATTGAAATCATGAAACGGAAGATTGATTTCGGAAGAGAGCCATGTTTCACAAAGAGCGAATGCATCACAACCGGTAGTGTGAGCTAAAAATTTGAATGATTCCAATTTAGGAATCAAACTTCGACAATTCCACTGTAGAACAGTGATCAAATCCCCGACCTCATTTGGAAAATTATCCATCGAAGGAGATGATAGCTGCAAGGATGGGCCACTTAATTGTCAATTGCTTCAAAAAGTCTTCACTGTTGGAAGCATTGCCAAAACAATGCTTTTGAGAGGGTCAGAAATTTCGAGGTACTTAAAGATACCTTCGGCAATGTCATCAAATGAGAACAGCCCACTTGAGGAGGGGGCTTCTGTTCTTAAAATTGGGGCTTCAGAGGGTTTTGGATGTCCCCGGGAGAGATGGAAAGTCCTGGGTGTAGTTAGTACTACGGAAACCAGGAGGAATTGTGTTTTCCTTTTTCCACCTCTTTTTGAAATGGGCAAGCTGGTCTCGGGCTTCTTTTCAACAACTTTCCGTGGGCGGACGCGTCTTCGCTTCCTTGAAGCACCTTCCGGAAAAGTGAACGACGTTCCCTCTTCAGCCGAATCAAAGTCAGACTCGTCATCTGACAGAGGAGCAAAGGGATTTGTATTGGCATCGGGTGATGGTGAGGCTTTTTAACCATTTCAGCAAAGATTGCCTGGAACGCTGTTTCAGCGAGCGTTCTAATTGTTCCCCGCGTTGTTTGTACGCCGGGCACGATGAGAGAGCATGAGGAGGAGTTCCTTTGCAGAAAGCGCATTTAGGTGTGCTGTCTGCGCACGCGCCATCCTCATGTCTCTCCCCACAGTTGGAGCAGCGCGCCTTATTGCCGCAATGGGAGGTCGTATGTCCCATCTGCTGGCATTTCTGGCAGATCATGACCCGAGGTACAAACAATCGCACAGGTAGTCGAAGTTTTCCCAACTCGACGTATTGAGGGAGGAGCTGAGCCAGAGAAGGTTACGCGAAACGAGTCTGACGGTGTAAACTTTTTTCGCCCTTGTTGGTCGACACTGTGCCAAGTTGGCGAACATCAAGTATCTTAACTGGGGGAAGCAGAGGGTTCTTAAATCGACCAACCCCCGCTTCAGCAGGATCTCAGGGTCAGACTCGTTTCGGAGACCACACCTTCAATTTCAATACCCCGAGCTGGGATATACACTCTATATTCTAGAGTAAAGAGCTGGGAGACAGCAATCTCATTAGCTTGCTTGAGATTGGACACAACGACGAAGTTTATTGGGTCTGACTTTAATTATCTCGGTCACGGCCGAGAATCGCTTCGTCAGATCATCAGAAATCTGACAAACATTTAGAGAGTTTCGATTTGGGCTGAAAATAAACAACCCATGGCCCAGTTGAACTATCTGGATATGCACGTGATCTGGTAACTCTATGAGCTACCTCATCATTTCGTGCCATAGATGATTCATCTTGCGATAAATCATCCATGGCTCGCTTGTGGGAGCTTATCACGCTCAACCACTAACGTAATTATCTACAATCAATCACAGATAAACAAACTAAACCTAAACAAAAAACTAAAACTAAATACACTCTCACACACTATCAATCACTCTCCACACTCCACACACACTACGATGAAAATCAGCTTATCTTATATACTACTAAAAAACTTCTCTTATATGTATCACGGATCTACTGCAGCTGGGCGACGAATGTGTGCTGCTGCTGCCGAGCGACGATGGTGACCGCGTGTACCGTCTAAGCGTGGAGCTAAACGATGACGATGATGTTGCTGGTCGGTGGTAGTTGGTGGATGGAAGAATACACGCTACACTCGATGAGCTGCTGGTATGCGTGCCGTATAGATGCTGGACAATATGGCTTCTCGATCGTGGCAATATTGCTAATTGCAATCAATGACGTTGTTGCACCACTTATCACACAATGTTCTCTTCTTCAGTAAACCAAGACTGATTTCACTCGCGACGATTTCACTGGCGATTTAGAAAAACTGATACTGAAGACTGTAAACACTCGTTAAAAGCTTCCAAAGCAACGGAAAGCGGACCGAACGAACTGTACCGTTCGCTTGTTCACTGGGCAATGTAAAAAAAGTTATGCCCTGTTGAATGTGTCGCAATAATTTCGTGTTCGCCATTTATTCACCTCGGACATACCCCTGCTCCCTGAAAATTGATCTCTGTCGTTGTTCGCCGATGATACCGCAGTCGTCGCAATAGTAGATTAACAAGAGCGCTTACAGCGAAACTGCAGCGAAGCCTGAATGTTCTGTCTAAATACTTCACCGAATGGAAGATCTGTATCAACGCTATGAAGACCCAGGTCACCTTTTTCCCATACTCCAATTCTCTCAGACTTGTTCTGTCTGAAGGTTGTAAAATTAGTCTAAACAACACAACAGGCCAAATCAGCTGTCTGTCTTGGCGCTTTCATAATCAGCAAGCTGCTTTTCAAGGAGCAGGTTGACAAAACAGTCATAAAGGTGTAACGTTCTGTTGATGCTACTGTACCCATTAATCAACAGAAGGTCTACATTATCCCTGAAAAACAAGCTTGCTGTCGACAAGCAAATCATTTTTCCAGTCATCGAGCACGACATGCCAATCTGGGAGAGTTGCGCAAAATCACATCACCTGAAACTTCAGCGTGTTAAAAACAAGTTGCTCAGGATGATCCTGAACACCCCTTCGAGGACAAGAACATCTGAGGTTCACCGTCTGGCCGAGATAAAGTTGCACGAAGAACGATTCGGTGAGTCTATCAAACAGTACAGGGCACGCTGCCTGACATTGGATCACCAGATCATCCGGAATCTGGTTTCCCACCTTTAGGCTTTTACAATTGTATTTGTAGGTGTAGGTTAAGTAGGTTTTCAAGTTTAACTAACAATGCCGCAAGAGCTGATCTAGAAATTCATTTAAAAAAAAACATAAAACATATAAAACACCTAAAGCACATAAAACAAACTAAACAATGCTGAAGAGCCCATTGAGCTCAACCGCTTAAACATTGTTAATTATTATTTAAGACAAAGAATGCAAAATAAACAGGAATTTAACTAATAGTTTGTTTTCGGTAAACATATTCGGTAAACGGCATTCGGTAAACATATTCTCATTCTGGTTCATTGTTTTAAAATTCCCAGAATTAGTCTGTTCAGTTATGCCGGCTCTCGTTATGTTGACAGTATTCAGTATTCTTATTGGCTTAAACTAATTTTTAAGCTGTCAGTCATTTCAGGTAAATGTTGCTGAAACACGATTATAGCTACCTTCATGACTGATTAGCAACACCATTTTGAATTTTTAAAGGCGAAAATCTGAGAAACTACATAGATTTCACACGCACAGCTTAATTTGTTTTTTTGCTGCGCTGCTTACAAGTTTCAATCATTTGGCAAGTGAAATTGTTCGATTTTCTAGATTTGTGCCCTCAAAAATTCGAAATAATGAATTTTGAATGTTTATTTCCTGTGATCTTCACCTTAAGCAATACATTCCTTTTAAAACAAAAAATCTAGCTAAGAGCTGCAACGAATTCCATCATAAACTATGTGGATTGATACCTGAATTTTTCTTACTTCTCGGGGTGCTGCTGGTTACAAAAAATTAAATCTCTAGTTGGAGAAAATGCGATTAAGTCGTAAATTTGACCAATGGCAATGTAGGTGGTGGAGAGTGGCCGCCCAACACTATGCTTCTCTGCTCCCGTGGTGAGTTGGATTAGCTGCTGTTCGTCTATTGCCAACCACATAGCTCGGTATATAGTGAGTACAGAGCTTTTCACTACGAAACCTGTGGAAAAGAGATTTCTTCCGGTGCACGAGAACGAGAAAGCGTTATCATGATTGTATTTAGTGGAAATATTTGTTCTGCTAAAAGCGTATGGTTATTATAAAGCGAGATGCAAAAAAAAAACCTTCCTTATAACAGTTCTTCCACCAAGAGCGAGTACTAAGTACTTTATTGTCGTGAAGCTTTTAGGAAATACGAGTCTGAAAACACTCCGATGATGTGTTCTATGGGAAAAATAAAAACATCCCTTTTTCTAACATTCATGTAGCACAATTAAAAACTATTGCTTAAATTGAGTGGTATTCGAAAACTAGAAGGAACGGGCTCTTTCTCCATGGGGTTGTACGAGCTGTTTTTTTTAAATATATGCTTCTGCAAAATGGCTTCAATCGGCCTTATTTAGGTTTTTCAAAGCATCAAAGAGTTACAGCTGGTTTCCGATAATGGCAACACTTTAGCTTTGTCTTTAATTTGACAATTTGTTCTTCGTTGAGCATTACATTAATCTTTATATTTTATCATTTGTATACAGCATGGTAATGTAAATGCAGACATGTTGTAAGTATTCTAAAGTTGTGTCATAGTTTACTCTATTGTGCCAGGTGGCTATCAGGGTCCATCCGGTTGAAATTGAATGCTTTTCTGACTCACTTCCCTTAGTTGTACGGATGGATAAAAAAAGGAGATGGTGGATAGGAATGTGAAGAGAAAGCTACATGAAGTTTTGTTTTACTTCAATTATCAGGTGGAAATAAAATGGAAGGAAAGGAAAAATAGCACACCTCTCTACTAGGGGCTGGCACCGTCCTGATTGTTCTGCTCAGCGTGGTTGAGGGGATAATTTGGCGTCGCTTCTCCGAGCTCAGCTGAAGATGTTGGCGCATTGTTCAGGCGGTACGCCCGGAATGCCAATACGAAGGTTTTACTAAACGGCCTGCTGGCCTCTGGGTCCAGAAGAAACAATCGAATTAACTAATAATCGCCACGTACACGGCACTAATAAGGCCACTAACCGTTCACTGTGGTTTAGACTCGCCCTTTCTCCCCTAACGTATAGGGCCAAAAAATGATCGATCGTCTTCACGATGTCGCTAGAACAATCTCGTCACCAAACGGATTGCCCTCCGAAACGTCTTCCAACCTGCAGACAAGCAACTAATGCTTTTTTGGCAACACTGTGTTTGTTTGAGTTAGTATTGTTTTTATAGCCGTCCGATTTTTATATTATTTTTCGTCGATATATGTTCTGCCGTTATTCGTGATTTCGATCCGTCCCGATTTATTATTACTTTTGTCCGCGTTGTGATATTCGGTCTGTGCATAGACGGTGGAGCATTGTGTTGTTATCTGCAAAACTCAACCGATCGCTGGTTTATTCAACAACAACACCATCTTGCACCCTCTCATCGCCCTTCGTCCGTTGAAAAATCAGGAGCTTCCTGCGGTATAACACTTGCTGTGTAGTATACCCATAGGCGAATACCATGGCATGCAAAGGTTGCCAGAAGCTGGTTTCCGACAATGTCGAGGATT
>JASCZW010012862.1:0-27227 GCA_034211315.2 Aedes japonicus
TATTAAAATGTAACATCTGTTATTCAGATTATCTTACACGATACCATAAATTCGAACCAGATTCTTACCTAATAGTTACAATTCCGCCAGCAAGTTGATAGCCTAGAGGCTGAGTCAATCACCAAGCTGATTAGAAGTTTGGTTTACATTTCCATCGCAGCTGCTTGCTCCAATTCAGTTTGACTCCATCTTCTAGCCCATCTGAAAATACGGCAATTGTATTCCCTAATAACATGAGTTAACCTTAACTGAGCGATCTGTTCTGGAAGCAGCCCACAGCGATAGCTTCAGACAATAGAAATCTAGTCGCCAGAAGATGGCACCAACTGTCTCCTATCGCGAAATACCGTTTATCAGTCATAGTTCCCGAACAGCAGGTATAGCCGCCACTCACACACATTCAGTAACTGATACCAATTGCCAACGACTTGACTTGATGCGGATGACCATAAACTCGTTTTCTCTCCATTTCTCTCATGCTTCAGCTGAAAGAGAGTGAAGTTCCGCACATTAAAATTCATACCAGACTGCACAGCTGTACTACAATCCTACACACGATTCGGTCGAGTATGGACGTACATTCGCAGAGCAGACGTCTTTGCCAGTACAAAAAGTTGAACTTGAGCAAAATATTGTTGACGGTGCCCTCTTCTCAGATCGGGAAGTGCTGTTGCAAAGAGTTGGACAAATTAATTCAAATCAGAGGTTTGAAAACAACGGTGAAGTGTACAAAGCTGAACTGAATGTTAGAATTCAGTGACCTGTGAATAATAGCAAACACTGATGTGAAGAAGGAAAAAAAACAGTTTTGCGTAATACCAGCGCTGCAGAACGAGTTTCCGATAAAAAATCAAGAAAATGTAAAATCAGTGTTACAAAAGCGTATCCAGTCTGTGATTGATGTCATAAGGCAGCAGTGAGGGTGAATAAACACCAAGTGAAAATATTGGAAAAAGCAAAAGCATTTTATTTGATCCCGAGTTTACAAGTCGAGCGAGAGAGCGAGTGCAAGATAAGGTTCAAAACACAGAATCATAATCTACATCTGTTTGCCAAGTGAACGACAAAGAGCCCAAGAGACAAACAAACGTAATACGGGCATTGTGTTTCCCTTACGGAAACGATCCGGTCAATAAAACTTGATAACGAAGAGCTCGAAGATAGTAGTGTCACAAAATGTGGTGTTTGATAAATCTACCCAACGGGACTACCTCGGGGGTGCAGTGCGACCCCAAGAGGAACAGCCAGGAGTGTCTGGAAAAGGTGAGAGAACTAATAGGATCGAAATCAAAACAATTACACAGCACCAGAAGAAATTCTAACTATGATGGCGACGACCTAAGCAAGCATCGCCTGGCGCCCGCTAGTCTGTGCCAATAGAAAATTGCAACCTGCCATCGGTGTAAAGAGAGAGCAGTACGTCGATGTAAACAAATTGTTATCGCTCGATTCCTTTTCCGCCAGCGTGCGCTGCACTGTTGCCATAGCAGGCTCTTACTATATTGTTTTGGTGTTTAGGGTCGCGATTCACTACACTAACTCCTATTATTAGCATTATTAGCTCGAATTTGTCAATCAACGACAAATTCGAACGAACACGCAATTCTATTTCACCTCGGTGTATTACTTCGGTGGGGGACGATGAATGGGTTGATTAACTTAACGGTCAGTCTTAATAGAGGACGCTGACACCTTTGCCTCGTTGAAAAGAGATCTCGATCTCACACGAGATGAGAGTGTGATTATTCGACTAGTCGACCTACGAAATGGTATTTTTACTTCTTAACCGTACCGGCTCTCTAAGGGGCGCTACTTTCTTGCATCATCCTTCTGTCAGTGAAAGAACTTAGATGTGATGTAATGTTTTGATAGCACTTGCGCAACCCGGATTATCGCAAACAAAGTCCAAAGTTTTGTGAAAGCATAACTATTTTTCCAAGTAAATTTTAAGAAGCATACAAAAGGAAAAACTTACCGCCTCACCGACAGGAGATTTATTTCTCTTTGCTTGCTTCCATTGCCTTCTACATGGAAACAGATATAGTGCTTGCGAACATCGCGTCGAGCACGCCTGAATGCGGCTAGCTGAACAAGGTAAAATAATACCTGGTCCAAAGTCCAAACCAACCGAACGACAGTTAACACGATTCCAAGCGAGTTCGGTCGGGTCTGGTGCAAATCACGGTGATTTCTCTGTTTTAAATGAGACATGTAGATTAGAGGCATTGGTTGGGATTAGAGAAATGATTAAACAACTGTGGCAAAACCCAATGTTCCCCAAAGTGTCGCGTGGATGTCCTAATCGGAGACACGTTTCGTAATCCTGTCTGTAGGAGCTACGGGACTGACACATCAAAAGAGTTACCATGATATCAGAATGGGTCTTATCGCTTCTGTTCCGTTAGGATAGGGTTTTTCCCAGGAGAGTGAGCTCATTCCATAGGTGAACAATTATTTCGAGCAAATTAGCATACAGCTTAACCCAGAGTGATAATCCCTAGAGAAATTAAATTTTGTTTGTCACTGGTGTTTGCAAAAATAATAAATAAAAAGGTAGGAAATGAAATCCATGCTAATGAACCGTTGGCCTCGCCGCAGAATCTCTGCATCTGTTGGGTGTACTTGCGCTCGAGCACGTAGTCAGTTGGCAACCAGCGCCGAGTAGTAGTAGCTGATGGAAGCAATCAATATAAATACGAGCGATGTACCTTGAAATCTCGTTGCTAGGGCTTGTTCGAGAGTTCCTCGCATGTGTACTAGTAGACCGGTCGGACGGGTGAATCAGGTTTGGTAATCCTTCAAGAATGAAGATCAGATTGGGAGGTAAAAATGTACAACGAGATAATCGAATAACTCTTCTCTATTTCATTGAATAAGTGTGATTATGACTAGGTCATCTTATAGTCAAGAGACGATACTGTCTATCATGAACGTTCTTGCCGTTGGCTTACGTTGAAGCCTTTTCATTTCGAGCATGTTTCTCTGCTGTCTATCGTTCAACCTAGAATAATATCAATAAATGTGCTTGTAATTTCAGTTTATATGATGAGACTTTTAAGAAAATTTCCTTGCACGTGATCTAATACGCAGTTTCGTAACTTATGGCCCAGACTCTACGAAACTGAGCTGGAATGCTGGACATATATGCATGTATTTGACAGATAAGATCTAATTTTCAGATGTACAACGTCAATCTTGTGGAATCTAGTTTGTTGACGAAGGTCCGGAAGAAGGCGCATGTGGCTACGTTGCGGATGATCCGCACCACACCCTTCTTCTTTATGCATTTTCTTGCAGCACTTTGAGAATGCACGAGAACTGTTATCAAGCTATGACAATCCAAACGACTAGACCCAGAATATTTACCTTTATAGTATGGAATTAAAATAACATAAAAGTCTTCAGTATGTCTACAATCATCACGACTACTATTAATGTCTGAACCGGTCATGTTTATTGTGATACCTTTCTCTACAGAAGAAGGAGAAATATACCATTAGAGAAATCAGGTTTGTCTTATATGAGCTCTGACTACAATCTAAACATTGAAGAACTAGTCTTCCGCGTTCAGCTACTGAACATCATGCATTGTGAATTGCCACAATTGCTGGAATTACTCCACGATTGATGCCAAACTTTTCAGCTATCTTCCGATTTATGGTTCAAAAAATTTGTTCAGCACCAAGTTGAATATAAAATTATACATTTTGGGCTTTTTTTATGCAGGTTTCGAACTTCCTCTATTGAGGAATCCAGGTAACGCACAAGTGAGATTAAACGTCATAGATGGCGCTAGTGAGAAATGAATTTTCGATCTATCTAAGCAAAGTAATTGGATAATGACGATACTGACCAATTCCATACAGTTTAAATAAACGCCAGAAAGTTTTTATCAATCGCAGTTTTAAAAAGCACGATGTTTAACCTCACTTCAGTTTTACTTGGATGCCTCAATAAAATCTTAACACTGTAAATAAAATTATGTTGCCTGGAGGCATAAACACGATGTAATAAAAGCTTAGTGCGATTATTCAAAATATTCCTACATCTTCGACCTTTATACACATACATACTCATGAAGCGATTCATGCAGGATAGGGAGAAGGCAAATAACAATAAATTGTTATTTGAAAAAGCTGGTTATTGAATGAAAATGTTCCACTTCTCAAGCCGAAAACCACAATTCTCATTTATTGAATACCCATATTCGATAGAACTGATACAATACTAATTTAATTCTTGAAGAAGGCTGGAGTTATCGCTATACATACAAAGTTCCTTGAAGCTTATTTAATCAAATCTAGAAGAGACAACGTGAATCAGTGAGCACCAGAACTCCATCGTTAACAATCGTAACATAATTCTGCTCAAATTATATGCGTCCTTTTTGCAGGATATTTACTCCTTTGAAGTTAATCTCCGGAGGGTTGTGTCGACTGGGGTTATGATATCATCATATCGAACTTGTTTAAAAAGTAAAAAAATATGTACATCTTCTTATGGGCCTTCTTTTTCTCGGACTATGATGATGTGTAGCGAATATTTTGCCGGCTCCCAGCATAGTTTCTAGTTCAAATTAATGGATTTTTCGATCGGCACAAATAACTGAACCCCTTTTTTATTTCAGTGTCTAAGTCTCTTAACACATATTAATGCCTTGCTCATGTTGTAGGAGTTTGACAGCAATAAGTAGTGCAAGAAGCGAAATCTTTTTTTAAAGTTGCATTTGCAAGTTACGAGACTATGGTGCATACTGCCAACACTCGTCAGCAACGCGCACCTGGATACATCCCTGTATCGAAAGATGGTTGGGTGAATGATCGTACTATGAGAAATTTTTTATCGTTATACCGACAATTAAATCATGGTCAAGATGACTACCCAGGTAACCAAAAAGCTTGAGCATATGCAGTAAATCAACTCTGAATCTGCATTTCAAATGCTACAAGCTTCATACTAGCATTATATCAACATCTTGAATGCTATCTGTTATAAAGTTGAATTTCAAATGCTATTTAAATGCTTGTAGCCTTTAATAAGCGTTTAGAATGCAAAATAGCATTAATAAAGCATTATGATAGCATTGCAGTAAAGCAGCCGTATATTGGGCCAAAAGCGGCATTTATGTAGCATTTAAAGTGACTTAATTGTTTGATAGGCTGCCGTAAAGACGCTTTGGAACTGCTTATTGGTTACCTGGGTATTGCATACAACGGTTACAATAACCATGAAAATGGACGAATTCACCACGTTCATGGCATTCTTGAATATGATCATGGTAACAAGGACTATTCCGACATTGTGGTAAATGTTGAATCAACTATTTTTAATGGTCATTTTTACCATGATAATAGTTAGTTCAAAATCATTACACTGCAATAGGCATCCTTACCACCAATAGTGGTAAAATTGACTATCAAATTTGTATCTTTATATACAAGGAAACGGTGGCTTTCCGAGGCTTCGTTCACTCCTGCCGTTTCGAGCAGACGAGGTTCTAGTTTTTTTAACTGTGACATTTTAAAGCACGTCCCTCAGACTTCTGGTGAAACCAGCATATTTCGTCATCTGTCTCTCGGCGTCGATCGGCATCTGGATGTACTTTTCAATGATTTAAGGTGGCTCATTTCTGCTGTCAACGCCGCAATTTGACTTTGCAGCCGCGACGTGTGGCGATGGAGAGATTCAAGCACTTGACTAATGGAGAAAACAGCTTTGATAATTAGAAGCTGGAGGAACAGCATCTTTATTCAATTGTCCGTAAGATTCAGCTCCGCTGCTGTCCAGTGTTGGCAGTATACACCACAATGCCTTGTCAGATATTGGCAGCTACAAGGAAAGAAGGAATATAGCGATCTTTGATCGATCGTATCTTACGGAGATGGAGGAGGGCAATCGAAATCAAGGAAAACCTGGTCATCCTCGCAGTATTTGAACTCCAACGTTGATGAAAATATACTCATCCGCGATTTTTGGGGAGCTATATCGATGATCTAACTTTCTCTACTTTTAATATAAAAAGGTGAAAATCTCCTCGATCGGGCTGAGATCCAAACCCTCCCGTGTTCGGCTTGGTAGACTTTGCAAAGATAAGGATCCCCGTTCTATTTTAGATCCTTAATTTAATGTTAAAGCAGGTTATTGAAGTGCCGATAAGTTTGATTTATTTCTTTCTCAAAATCCAATGTCTTTCAGAAGATCACTTAGTTACTTCGTATGTCTATTGTGAGATCCTAATTCCTTTGAAGTACTGGTACCAGCTAAAAGTATTTGACTTCCAAACTCGTTATAGTATTTCTGTTTGCAGGTAAGGAGCGAAAATAACAATGTTATAATGAAACGGTTAAATAAATGATTGTGAAATGTGATTGTAAATAATGTGATGTGATAGGAAGCCACCATCAGTGCAGGACTTGCCATGGTGTACAGTTCCTTCTAATGGCAAGATCTAACTGTACATTCCTTTAATCCTCACTATTCCGTTGTATGAAGGGCCAAAAACCAGGGTGTGGTTAACACAAAACCCACTGAAAGGATAGAGAATATCCTTCCAACGAAACGCTCTTATTACTGGAAATGAACAGTAAGCAATACACATTAGGATTTCCATCTGGTGGTTTGTTAAAAATAGGGTTAGCAAACACACTGTTGACTGTCGGAAGATAATTAGACCTTCGCTGATCTCGATCTGACGATTTCCATCAAGGAAGGCATAATTGTCATCCATGACTTGGGCCAGATAACCAAGAATCGCTCATCTAGCCTACACTTCGTCTGTCACCCTGTATTCCCCCCTTACCCTTTGGAATATATGTATATAATGTTCGTAATAGAATATAATATATGTATTTACAAAATGTAACTGAAAACCACTGGATTGTTACTGCAAAATAAAATTTGGATATGTATTATTATCTGAATAGCCCTGAATAAGCTGAAAAGCAGAGTAGATCAGTCCTTTCAACAAAGATATAATTTCAATGAAAAGATATTTAATTTTTTTTTTATTATTTTATTATCGCTGAAAGTGGTTCGAAGAACGGAAATTTCACTTGAAAAACGTTCAGAGATACTTATTTTGAGAAAAGTGGGGGCCAAGCAATTCGTGAAATTACAAATATTGTAGGCGTTTCAACCCCGAATCCAATTCAAATACTAACCGAAAACGCTCTGGTCGAGCAAGACAAACAGTTCACTTTTTATTTAAATAACACTTTAAAATAAAAACAATTACCAGCGTATTAGTAGAACGATTGTAATTGGAAAACTAGGAATATCTAAATTAACACGTCATTTGATCAAATTAATAAAAAAAACACCTTTTAACTATAGAAAGCTTATCCTTTTACAGATAGGCCTATTCCGTCTGCGACTTATAGACTTCTTCAGGACCCAAATACAATCCGAAAGATCAAAGAGGTATCCCTGTATGATTCAAATTTATTTTTACGGATAACGCACGCAAATATATGATCTGACAAGGCGAATTTACAACTGCGTTCAAAAGACAAAGGTTACGGTTATTCCGCCCACTATGTCATGAAACATTGGGTATGGGATAAAATCTCCCCCGGTTGAAACAAGACAGACGAGCTTGGATATCAGTGGAAACATAAAATTGACAGAAGATACGAAATGCTTCTAGAGACCCTCATTTCACCAAATCCTTCAATCGTAATGTAAGGTTGATTAGAATAGATTGCGCTTTCTAAAGTTCAACTTGCTTGATGCAGATATAAGTTCCCGTAGTAAAATAGTATGTAGAATGTAGTTGTACAAATTAAAAGTGTTTTCCCAATGGAAAACTACAACCACACTTTTTGAGTAGCCTTAGCAGTATCTTTACTATTGGTTTAAATGAAACCAGATTGACTCTCTTGCGTTATTTTATATTTATCTTGTCTTTTCAATGAAAAACTAACATTCTACTTTGTGAGTGACCCCAGCAACATCCTAACGGTTGGTTTCAATGGGGCAAAGTCTGATCGAAAACGTTGTTTAACATGATACTTGCTATTGGTTTAAATGAGTTCAAATCGCCCCCAAAACGTTATTTTAAATTACCTTTCATTCTTCAATGAAAAACCCACCATCACAATTTTTGAGTGGCCCTAACAGCATCCGTACTATTGGTTTAATTCGGTCCAAATATGTAGTTGTGAAAATTAACTTGTTTTCTCACGGAACAATCATTATCATACTTTGTGGGCGGTTCCAACAGCATCATTACTGTTGGTTTAAATTCAAATTGAGAACCGGTTTTATGTATAAGTTATTTCCTAAACTTCCCGCGAATTTAGCGTACCGTTTACCGAAACGAGCCATGCTGCCAAACCAACTCTCTAATCCAACATGCTTCAAATAAAGTGAGTATCAGGTCAAGATATTCCTACGGTTTCCTTGTTTGACCTGCAGTTTGGGAGGGCCGATCTCGGTCTTGTCATTAACATTTTGTTCCTATTGAGGATGTATTTTAGTCACAAGCATCCTCGGATGGTCAATCATGCTCATGCTCATGCTGAAGAATCGGAGTCAAGATGCTAGCTATGACAACCAAAGATCAACGCACAGGCCCCTTTGCAACCCACAAGATGCCACTGCATTGCACTGAAAGTTTGACACAGTTGACTCAACTAATTAGTAGAACTAACTCAAGTGGTACAGATAAAGTTTCTTTGTTGATTCTGATTCTGCAAGATTTAGACTAACCATAGAATAGTTAAAAATTCTTCTGCGGTGAACTTCTGTGCAGACATTTCGGGAAACTTCTCCATCGATTTTTTATGTTTATAAAAATAACGGGTCATTTAAAAAAAACTTTACAATCTATGGAAGTTAATGAAATTTTAAGTCTAACATTTTGCAACAAATTGTAAGATGCTTCTTCTGTTTTTCCTATCGTATACGAGCTTTAGTCAGAACCGAAAGAATACTGCTCTATGTTGTAATGCTATAGAAACCTAAGGCGACGAAACAACCTGCCTAGTTTAGGATGCCATTGATTATCGACCGCAACCACGCAATGCTCTTCAAAAAAAAAACTTCAAGCTTATCGCAATGTTTACAAACCACCTGCCGAGATCCGTTCCGTAATTGGAATGCATCTCATGCGCCAACCAATTGCCAAATGCAACTGAATTCAAATTCCAAAACCGGAATATGACGTTACTTTTTTTTTGCAGTAATTGGATACAGTACAGAATCGGAACAGCACCAATTCCAAAGTCCATCCAAGTTACCCGTTTTAATTGTGATGGCTGCAAGATTCACACAATCAACAAACAGTGTTCAGATTTCAACTTGTGTGTCCCGAGGGACGATTGGTTTGATTACTAATCATTAAACAGGTTTGTGTCGAGTTTCCTGAATTTGCCTGAATTTCAAGTTTCCATCCTACCAGAATCGGGTAACTAGTTAAATAATCTTGATCATTACAGCTGTCATACTGAGAATTGTCACTCAATGCAACCAAATGTCAAGTCCAGTTTTTACCACAAAGGCCACTTAAATTCCTCCTAAGACAGAAACACACGGAACTGCTCGCTCGGAGAGATCAATTCGAATTTACGATAATTGTCGGTACTTAACTGAATTTGCCTACAACTGCGGATCGCCTAGGAAGGCAGAGAATAAAAATTGCATTAAAATAATCCACTGAGCAGGCAAGAAAAACAACCCACCAGCAAAAACCACACTCGAGAGGCGAGAAAGACGCTCGATAAAAATGTATAAATCGAAAACAAGTCCGCCGCTGAAGCCCCCGAAGCGGTCAACACTCAAAACATAACCTCGCTCGCGCACGGCAGTAGGGAAGAAAAACAAGCCGCTTAACTCTGCTGCTGCTGCTCTGCACGGTGGCGATAAATAGTGGCACAATGTGTGGCGGGCGACGACGAGTGTGAGGAAACAGAGAAATGTTTTTTTTTTTATTTGTTTTGCTACTTTTCGCGCTCGCTACCACAGCCATCTAGCGCATCTGAATGGGTTGAGGCATCGAGCACATGGTTGGCGAGTGATCACCTAGCGATCAAAGTCCAATTCTTCTTCCACCGCGAAACCATACTGCCGCCTGCCTATGGTACGTCATTGCATGCGGCTCAGTTTCTCGCTGTTCGTTTGACTGCGATTGGCGAGGAGAGAATTTGCGGCTTCGCACGTAACTATAATGCACGTAGCAGGGTAGGATTATCCATTACAGATCTTGCAAACTTCTACTACACTTGGCAGCCAAAGATCCTCAGCCTCTGAGTGGAATAAAATATACTTATTTATAATCAACAAGATCACTGTCCTCACCGCCGTCGTAGATGATACCCCGTAAGTAGGGCTTGTTGTTGAACCGTGGCAATACTTTCTAACACATAACAATCCTCCGGTTACGGTTTGTTTTGAATCGATCTGAATACATGCTCACCGTTAGAGAGCCTGATATAAACGACATCAATAATCATTCATCGTTCCATTAACCCCAAGACATCAAGGAAATGAGATGATTATGGAAAGTGGAACAGTTGACATTTGTAGAAGATAACAGCGAGTACAAATTCGAATCGTTCACTCAGTTCACAAGGTGACCATAAATCCCTTTAGTTCTATTATTAAATAACTACCACTTGAACCTGCCGCGTGGCATGGAAAATGGAAATGGAACAAACTTGTTTGTCGATAGCAGAGTCCGTTTTATCACGACCAAGTTCCGTGAGGAGCTGGCTGTTTGTTTATATTTAACTACATGAAGCACAGTACCACGGCCGTTAATCCTACTGTAGTTCCCAACAAAGATAAAGTGCAGAGCTCTTGATGAAAATTACCAAGCTGCCGGGTGCAATAAGGAAGATTGCAGCGCTTAAAGCGTCAGCCAAACACACTCTGAATATCCAGCTAACGCGATTAGTAGTTGCACAACGGCTTCGAGTGCTCTGGCCAAAGCGTTCTAGTAGCAGCAGCGCTTCCTTACGTAAGTCCCCTGCGCGACTCTTTGTCAGTCAGGGAGGCAGCTGGGCACGGGCTTCCGACAAGTTTGATTCACCCGGTGTGTCTTCTGACTGGTTAGCCTTGTGTCGCTACGAACGACTTGTGGCATTAAGCCTTTTAATTTATGCAAACAAATGGAGTCGAGCTAAACCTTTTGATCCCTATTATGGCAGGTATCAGGATTCCGATTTCTCCGGACTCATTACCATAATGGCAGTAAACACATTCCGTCGTGCAAACGCCGAGGTGTATGAATCGTCCCTGAACCGTTCCCCAAGAGAGCATAATTCACAATTACTTGACACCAGAGAGATTCCATTTACACCGTGTCCAATATATTCTCATGCGGAATAAAAACTCTGTTTATTTCAAATCGATAATCCAGATTTTATTGATAACTTTACCCATTGTATTGCATTATAATACTGATCAACTACAGCATATGTTTTGGAAGTAACACCGCCTTTAACCTTCTTGACTCGAACACGACTTCCATCGGCATTTCGTCCCAAATTCGTTTGATTACGGGTTTGAATTGGTTCATATTGGACGCCCTGTGGTCATTTACCTTCGCTGCATGACCCATGAAATAATCCAAGGGATTCAGATCTGATGAACTGGGAGCGCCATTCATTCTTGTTCAAAAAGTCGGTCAAATTTTCTCGGCACCAGCCCCGAACGAGATTTGCAGTATGCGATGGCGCCCGTCCTGCTGAAACACATAGTGATCATCTCCAAACACCTCTTGTACGTATGGTTTGACAACTTTCTCCAAAACTTCCGGTTTTATAATATACGGCATTTACTTTGACGCCTTTTCATGAAACCAGTGGCTCTCGCTTGCAAATTCCTCTCCAAACCATCACTGACGCAACACTTTGGAACGTGAATATTCTATCACTGAGAGAGCTCACGAGATCTGTCGTTCTGGACGTTTTGGGATTGTTGCAAGACGAATGAATAACTTTTCGTCGGAAAAGATAAATTCTTCCGCACCGTGCCGCAGAAGCCACATTTCGCATTTAGAAACGAACAAAATTCTGTCGAATCGAGTTTGTTTGGCATTATGATTTGAATCGAGCTGGAGCTTTAAATTCGACGAGGTACTAGATTTTCGAGCTTTATTGACATTAGGTAAACATACAATCGAAACAAAGACGACAAACGATACTAACCATGTCGACCGCCATTAGTATCGTGACGTGTTTGAATCGATTGATTTAAGTTTTATTATTAGTATTATATTTTTTATTAAATTGGTGGTTCCTAACTATTGCCATGTAAGTATTATATTTTTTGTAACATATTTCTTGGTCGTAATTACAAAAACATGTGTTTTTTTTCGTATTTTTGTGAATTTCAAAAACTTATTAGGCATTAATCCACAGTAGAGGCATTGTGTAGTTTTTTGGAATAGCACACAGATCTTGCCCGTGGACTGCTCAATAAATCTGCTGGGAGGTATAATGCCAACAAGCTGTGGGATGAACTAAAAATAACCTTGAACTCCAAGGGTCCTCCAGTGCGCGATGTAAATGAATGGAAAAAGGTTCGTACAACGTACAATAATAAGTTACAATTCATAAATGAGATTCACTATGAAGGTGATCTTCGTAGTTCTTCATTTTCGTTATTTTTAATTAATTGATCTTAATATTTCTGGTTTGGGCTGACTACAAATATAAGGTCAATACAAAGCTCAAATATAATATTAACAATATCCGCAAAACGGAAGGAGGACCTAATCAAAACAAACATCTGAATGCACACGAAGAAAGCGTCATAAAATCAGCTGGTTTAGCGGATGCAGTTGAAGTAATGAGCGGAGCCAAATCTTATGGTACGTTGAATGAGAAACGTTCAAGCGTGCAAGATACCCCCGAAGAATCATCGATTAGTCTTTCGGATGAACATGAGCCCTGAGCGAATCAACGACCAGGTGGAACAACAGTAGATTACGGATTGAGCGAACAAACTGTGGATCATGAACTTACCGATAGTATACAAATGCCTGTAGAACAAGAAGAAGAAGTTGTAGGGGAAATTGAAGACGGAGCAAGCACAAGTTATCGTCAATGTACACCATATCGTCGCAATTTTAAAAACGAAAAGTTTAATATTCTGAATGCAATAGAGGAATGCAATAGAGGAAAACAATAAAATTCAACGAGATTATTGTTCGTGAAAATTGATAATTATTACCTGAAAAAGAAAATGTACGATTTAAAAAGAAGAAAGTTGACCGTTCATAATACTATTGAACATGACAGCAGCATAATTTAAGACGATGAATGAAGAATTATCATTTTAAATAACTGACAATATATAAGGTTTATCATTTTGTTATTCCCAGATAAAGAGGGAAAACCAAGGGTAAGTCGCTTAGAACAGTGTGCCAGCCACGATGTCTTACACTATAAAGGTATATGTTTCCTAGCAGCGGCACTTCGATTTTCAACCCATACCACATGAGTGGCACACTGAGGCACACTTTTGACAGTTGAGCTTATAGAAATCTAAAAACAGCAACCTTGCCAATATACCATTGCCTGGTTGCCAGGCTCAGCAGAAAATAACAATTTGGGCTGTCAACACATCGGCACATTACGGGAACTCCCAGAACGCTTGTTGACACACTCAAAAAAATAGCACGAGAGAAAAGTGTGCTGAGCGATCCACCCCTTGGGGAAAACCTAAATAACATAAAATTTAAAAACAAACTTATATTGCAATAAGAATTTACTGGTTGCTTATGACAAATAAAATTGAAAATATGTATAAGGTATTGAAGTGTAAAATTTTTTGGGGAGTTTTAAAAACGAAATACAATGTTACTAAACTAAAATCCAGATTCTCATCTATATAAAAAAATGCGTATTGGTTCTCATGGATTTTCTCATCTATATAAACAATGTGTGTTGGTTCAAAAAGTGTTTATTGATATTTTTTCGTGGAAATCATAATCTCAAGACCATTATCATAAAGTGAAACTAGAAAATTTATCTGGTCATCATCATACCAAAGAATCTCGTATGATATCTCTAAATTTCGATAATCAATCCAGTTTGGAACTAGATCAAAATCGAATTCACTACAAGTGATTTAACTTTTCAAAATATTTAACGTCTTATTGAGCTTATCTGAGCAAATGTATAACTGTATAACATAACAGCAAACTATCTGCTCAAGTACTATCGAAACAACAAACTTTTGAGCTTTCTATACTCGGTGTATTCGTTGCCGGGTTAACATTATTACACAAATCGAATGCAAATCCAATTAAAGTTTTCGTCTTCCAAATTGCCGATTGGTTTTTCACTACAATATGCCGATTCAAATATACCATAAACTATTCGAATACATCCTTAAGAGTATGTTCAACAGTACGTTGCTGCAACAACAATAAAAAATAAATGTTAACTTACTCCAATTCATTCAAGCTTAATGGGTTATTATGATCTCGAAGCTGGTGCCTTGAAATTCTAAGGTTGCTTGCTTCCTCCTCCTCATCATCATCACTATCTGTATCGAAAAGCATAATAGCATGATACATCATACTAACGAGCGCTAAAAGCCATTATTTCCCGTATAAAGCAAAACACATTCGTTTGATACTTACCTTAAAAGAATAACTTTACCTTCACTGATAAAAAGCACGATTTGGTTTGCCTTCGCTAATTTAATTTGTTTATGGATTGTGCTCGAAAATCTACTACGGTCAGTCGAAATATACTACTACAGAGAAAGATAATTTATCGACCGGTCGAAATCCATACATAAAGGCTCCACCAAACTACAGCGTTTTTTTGCCGCCGCCGCAGCGAAATCGCGGCGAAAAAATCGCCGCGGTGAGATTACATGGCGGCTTAGGGGAGCGCACAAACCGACGCGATGCGTTTTTAAATCGCGTTGGTTTGTGCGCTCCCATAAGCCGCCATGTAATTTCACCACGATGATTTTTTGCTGCGGCGGCGGTAAAAACGCTGCAGTTTGCGGAAGCCTTAATGCCGAAACATTTTCGAGTCGACTTTCAAAACGATCGTTTCAAGAAGCTCGATTCGAAAAGTGCAATGAGGCACCTGGGACTTGCTCTTTCGGAGTCGTTTCTTGCTTGAAGGTTCCGAAACTCCGTGAACCTTACGTTTCTTGGAAAGCTTGGAATCCGGAGGTCATTTTGCGAGTATATTGCGTAATTGACAATCTCGAAACATTCAGATCTGCGGCCATTTTACGTGCAGAGCGCTGTGATTTTCGTCTAAGCCGTTCTCTGATCACTTTATTAACTCGTGCAGTCCGCACCGTACGAGTACCGAGTCCGACCGGATCTCTTCCGGTAATCCAACGAGCAGGTGTCACGGTACCTTCGGATGGTTCGGTACACAAAATCCCGATTTACTCCGAGGTTTTTCAAATTTCTGAAAATAGCGCCACCACAGCACGAAACTCCTTCATCGCTGGTAAAAGATAAACACCGAATGAAAACAATCGGACATAACCTAAAAGCGTTTGTATAAACATAGTGCAAAACTACACCAACCCATACGTGAAGCATGTTGAGTAGTTGCACGACACCAATGCAAGGAAAAAGTGTATGAGAATATATTGGACACGGTGTACAACAGCGGTTGCTGCGCCCGAGATCATGAAAATAAAAATACATCACTCAACGAGAGACACAAGCGTTGAGTAACAAACAAAACCAACAAAAACACGAGGATAAAGACCGTTCTTAGCTGTCACCATTAATCAGTGGCTAAACGGGTCATCCTTCTCGTGCCGGCAGTTTTCTCCGCCAAACTACCGGCGTGGAAAAGATTGATATTCTAGCAGTTTGTTGAAGGGTGTTTACAAACCCAAAACCAGACACCCTGCCGGAAAGAGTCCACCGGTCTGCGACGCAATAAAGCATCGGCACATGTTGACCTTCCGCGAGTTCTGTTCCAATTACTCACTGAAATATGCCTATGCCGGTGGAATTCTCAAATTTGCACAAAGTACCTTTTATTCAATAATACACGCGAGCCGCTCAGCAGGAGGACTGCGAGCAACAAACAAAGCATTAAGTTGCCTTCGGTTTACGTCGTCAGCATTTTCATCGCCGCACAATCGAGTTTATATTCGCGAGCCGGTCCCAGCACAATATTGCTTGATACCATCGTATCTTGCTTGGCGAATTTCTTTTTTGTCCGCCATTTGACGCGCGAGTATTACGCGTCAATTGTTGTGAAGATAAAGAAATTATGCGATAAAACTACTACGCCTTAGAGCCAATCGTAAATACTTCAATTCGCTGAATTGCTGCGCCTTTGAAATTTGAATAAATGGGTCGAGTAGGTTTCCGTCTGATGATGATGTTGCAAAAATTGTGAGGTATTTGAACGCGAAAACCTGTTCGGGCATTCTCATCAGAGAAGACCCGAACCAAAGCAACAGCACTTGAAACGGTTGATACCCGGCTTATCGCTAAACACGGCCAAAGGGCACGTCAAACACCACACGAATAGCCTAGCAACTAGGATCGCAGCCAGCCATGCGCCGATAGTAGAGATTAGAATAGCAAAATATTATGTCACGTGTCATCGCATCATCGCATTCACCCTTCGAGAGAAAACCGGTAAATTTGAAACACGTTCGTCACAGAGCATGGAAAAGCTTCGACGAGGCGTCGAGGTTATCATTCCATTGAACAGTATAATTACCCGCTGATAACAACCTTCGACGATCGAATTCAATTATAAACACATTATTGCAGCAACCTACTGGTTACGAGCGCGATGCAGAATAGGCTGCTCGAAACCCTTGACCTCATCGAACACGGAGGGCCACAGAACTGAGGAAGTCCGGTTTAAAGTGAGTCATTAATCGAATGAAAACTTCCTTTTCTAGAGCAGCATCGATCGACCGACCATACGTCTATCAACGCCTCGACAGGCGGCATATTGAATGAACGGACCGGCGCGCTAATTGGAGTAGAGCTGCTACACTTCTCTCAGCGATCGATAATATCTTGCTACAATGGACTTTGCCCATCAGCATCGGCGCCGACAACGATCACTCAATTGAGCACCGCACGTGCTTGGCCATATGATCGATGCGTGTCGTTCGGGGGGCAAGCTACGTCTAATTAGCGCATTCCCAAATGATCACTACTTGAACTTTGGAACGAAAAACCTACCCGTTCCCGCTGGAATGGGTTATCGAGTTTACAAGTGATCATTCTGGACGGAGATGATATCATTCGTTGTCATCGATCACGCAAAACAAAAGTGATTCTGTGTTCGACCCGGCAACAATTGCTGCGCTTTGGTACGTGATCGTCGGCAGCTTCGCAACCACCACCATCACCACCCGGTTCGCTAGCCGCAAAAAGCGAGAGCCAGCAATTTCACGACTTTTTGTTTCGAGCTAAAATAGCGAATATCTTTTTCCTTTTCGCTTCGAACCGGGGGTACAAAGTCCAACTGGCCACAGACACATGCACAGCCCTCGCCGATGAGTCCAAAGTCCATTCCGTGTTTCGATGAGAGCGAACAGCGAAAAAAAACATAAAGAGCTAGTTTCTTTTGACTGTGTGGATTTCTGCCATTTTTCTGCGCTGCTGCCGTCGTGAATGTGAGATATATGGATGTGTATACGAACGCAGACAGACGGCTGTCAGCGATGAGTGAAGCGCTCTACACGGGAAACCGGCCGGGCGTAGGGTGGAACTCATCATCAACCTGCCGAATACGTATACGTTCGGAACAGCTGGGCGTTGTCGTCGATTTCAGTTTGCCTGGCAAGTGAATTTATCCAAGCAGTTAGATTAATTTACACAGTTATGTGACATCTTGAAGTATCAGTAGATTTATCAAAAATTATGAGGAATCTGTCGATTTTATTCAAAAGATCGATGATCAACTAATTCTCATTAAAGCTAGAACACACATTGAATGTTGGATACATATTTTAATGCGACTAGCTACTCGAAGTATTATGACAAACAAAAATTCGCTTACCTGATCATGTTTGAAACTACAAACGTTGGTTACCAGCTTCAGTTTATGACAATTTTAAAGAGCATTCATTGATCCACTGCTATTGGTATAGAGTGTGACTCGACTGTTTCTCCTTCATTTCAATAGGTCACTGTTTAATCCCAGAGGCAGTCGGTGGGATTTTTATCGTCCACTGTGTTCTTGACTAGCTTGCTGTATGCTCATCGCAGAAGCTCCTTCCAATATAATTTGCGCTAGCTTAACTTCGTGCATTCAACGTAGGATTACGTTTCTCTTTTCGATACAGGGTGTCATTTCAAAATTTTGAAAAATGAGCATTACGCAAAAGCGAACGATTTCTGAAAAGTAATAACTCTCGTTAAGGGGAGTCATATAGTTAGAACGAGAAAAACACATTTTTGAAAGAAAAAATCAAATTGAAACTTTTTTACAATTATAAGTGTATCCATGTAGTATACAAACTTTTTTTTTTCAACAAAATGGCGGCCGTTAGAGTGCGTTGAAAAAGTCTTTGTATTTTGCTTGTGTCAGCTCTCTTTGTCGCAGTTTTGATCTGAAACCTCTGAAAGAAAATTGGTACTTTTGGTGTAACTTTTTTGAAAAAATCCCATGGGAAAAATCCACATGTTTTCCACCATTTTATCACATTTTTCCATATTTTATAATTGTAAAATTTCACAATAATTTTTAATTCATATAGAAGGTAATACTATAATAAAGAAATCCTATAAGTTTCAGCTTAATCGAATTGTTAGTTTACGAGTTATCACCGGCATAATCTCCGAAAATGCTGTTTTGAGCAATACACAATAGAAAATAGGTCTTCTCGGTCAAGCGTCTCTTTATACCTGCTGCGCGCGAAAAAAGGCGTCTTCGAAAAACGATGAAAAGAAACACTTGGAGTTCGAATTTCGAAAAAAATAAGGGTTTCAGGAGCGTATTCTACGGGAAATTTTCTAACTTTTTTATGCCAAAAACAGAATTTTTGGTCATTCTAACTGAATATCCTCCCTTAAGGTCACCCACAATAGATACGTTAGCGTCCCATTGACGTAAATTTGACAGGAAACCTATGGGAAATCTGTCAAGTTCACGCCAACGCATCCGCAACGAATCAATTGTGGGCCATTTGACTGAACAGAATGACTTCATTCATACACTATTTGATCAGAAAAAAGTGGCGGGTTACGTCCGGGATATAACCGCAAGGTTCACGTAGGACTGCGTTGGTTAACAGTAATAATGGTCATCGTATCATTACACATATGGTTGGTTAAATTAGCTCTCTAGTTTTGCTTTGGACCCACCTCTTCTTATAAATTTTGCTCCATACGGCACTTCCGTGATCCTCATCCATCTGGGCCATGCTATTCAATGCTAGTATATAGCACGCGAGACGAACCGAAATGATTTCATAAGGGCCGAATGGCAAGCTTTGGGTAGACATGGAAGGCGGTAACTGACCGATTAACCGGTCTTGCAAGACTCTGTCTTCCGTACCACAACCGGGCGGCTGGACAAAGCCCTGTCTGAGTCACCAGCTTGTGTCGAAACCTGAAATCATTTCGATTGATTTTATTTTTGTCTTTTGATTTCTTTCAAATCGCCGCCAGAGAGACGAATAAACGGTACAAGCTGAAAGAAGCACGTACGGTGAAAGAACTCGTCTTGCCGAAACAAGACATTCACTTCAAGGAGGTGATAAATCGATTTGAGTGGCATTTCCGAAAACCAAATTGCTCCGGTACGATAACTTGGTGTTCTTCGATGTACTCCATCAAACGCTGGAAGATGAATCGTACACAAAGCTTGCTGACAGCTGACAGCAACGTGATAGTCCTGTAGCTTGATGGGGTTGCTGGATCCTTTCCAGGCTTTAGAATGTGGATGACTTTCGCTATATTCCATCTGGTCGGGAAATAGTTTAGCTGGAAGGAACCGCCAGGAACCGGAATGTTTTGCTGGAAAGCTTCATCAGAACCAGGTTGAATATAGTGTAGTTGCTTTCATGTTCTTGCCGCGCTTCACCGCCGCACGTACTTTGTCCTCCGTCACTTGAGCGCCGAACGGTGCATCGTCGGGTTGTTGGTCAAATTGGTTGATAGTTTGCTACACTGGTGCTTCGTGTGGACTCACCATGCTGGCACCCAAATTGTGAGCTTGAACGAGCTTGTTGGCGATCACATTGGCCTTCTCCGACGGGGAAACCAGGAAGCCTCCGAAATCGACTTTCAGTGGTGGAACTGCTGTTGGCTTTTATTGAGGATCTTTGTCATCTTCCGAAACGGTTTCGAATGACGGTTCATAAAGACCGTATTGAGTCAGTGCAGAAACAGTTTTTATTGTATGCTTTGCGTTAGTTAGGATGGAAGTCTTTTCGGTTACATTCTTATGAATCTCGATGTATGTTAGTTAAAATAGATGCTCTTGAAAAACGACGTGAGTTTGCTATTCTATCATTTATAAACGATGTTTATAATTTATTCTAAATAAATAATTGACCCATAAATAAGATTATGTCTTGCTATAACAAATACTGCACCACAATTAATGTAACAATGAATAAAAATCAACTTGAAAAAAGTATTTTACTCTCGATTTCAGTAAGAATAGAACTCAGGCAAAAATGTAAAACAGGTCTACAAATATGATTGACGACAAATACAATTTAAAAAAAATCGCTAGGTAACGATAGAAGCCTTTGTTCTGAGGTGAAAAAAATCAGTCAAACCTTTTTATTGTCACGTTATTTTAATAGATGGGGAGTAAATGAAGTGTAATATAGGATGCCTGTTCCACTGTTATTCCTGCTATGTCTTGAAAAATTTCTTTTTTGTTTCATTACTATCGAGATTTTCAAGTTCGAGCTTGTTAATGCTCGCTCCCATCGTAGTCACTTTAACACCTGTTGGGTAATTTTTGTGACCTGTCCGTGGGTAAGATTTTAACTCGTGACTTTGGCGTGAGACGTTTGGTCTCACCACTGGACATACAGTAGATTTGTACAACACAAAACAACGTTGAATAAAGAAATCAAGAAGATCTCATAGAAGATGCCCGATAGAAAGGGACTTCCCGAAAAAAAAGTATTTGCTGTGAAAACAGTAATTAAACAATGTTTCTTATTGCCACAATGAAAAACATTGTACATTTACTGTGAACTGAATTGTTCCGAGATAACGAATTTGTCAGAACAATGTTTTAACAACGTTTTTTCTTGTTTATAGTATTTCAAAGGGATTTGTTTTATTTTCAACGCTGTTTCGATGTAATTTTTAAAAGAATATGAAAATAAATCGTGTATTCAGACAAGCTTTATTTAATACTTATAGCTTTAATCAACCCAAAGAACATAATCTAAACAACAAATGTACATTTTTTAGTAGAAATCCTTACACACTTTTTTATCGAGTTATCAACAAAATGAGCTTAAGCATTTTGTTATCCAACCTCCCATAAAGAGGATACTTATTTGAATCAGATATATCTGTTGAGAAATACAAAAAGAAATAGTCATGCTCATTGCACAGTAAAGTTTTGATTATCCCAAATATAATTATTCCATCATTATCATACTAAATGGGGAATCACAACTATTTTGTCTGGTAGCGCTGTTAGATTCTGTTGCTTTATCTGCTTTGAAAATGGACCTGTTATATTTCCATACTTTGATAGCATTGAACGGTGTTTTATGAAGCATATGAATTACAGTAACAGGAATTTGAAAGTCTTCTAAATGCTCTGGTTCAAATTTATCCGAATCACGCAACTGTACTACCCTTTCTTGGTAATATTCCATATAATCAGAATTATATCGTGAGTGAGAGAGGACATACTTTGTTGCAATTTGTAGAACAGGTTCTTTGGGCTCTTTCATATATTTTTTTATCATTCCGTTAATGTCTTCTTATGAAAATAATGAAAATGCCCATAGAGGGCCATAATTTGTTACACAATTTGTAATATGAATCATTATGTGCACATTGAAAGTCATCTGTGATGAACCATATAGTGTTTGAAATTTCTGAACGAAACCAGTCAAACTTCTTTCACATTCAGTAATAATACTCTCGGTAAGCCCGCCGCATAACAGCTTGTTGATTGTCCGGGAAAAATATACGAAATGTTCATAATATGTCGCTGGAAGTACACCATTTAAACACAATGGATCATAAATAAGCAGCCAGTTCTGCCATTCGTTGGCTTTCCAAGTTTTCCGTTCCGAAATCTTCCTTGGGTACCTGGATACCTCAGCAAATGGGTTGATCGTGTTCAGTATGCTGTCGATGGTCTCTATTTGATCTTTTATATTGCCAGGGTGCTCAAACCACATCTTGCAGAGTTGTTTCGTCACGACAAGGAGAACCGCGTGCATATAGTCCACTGGACAAAAGTCAACTATATTGAAGTCTGGTGTTGATATCAAAGGTGATATTCCTTTAATACCTTGCACGGTTTCACCTCTTTTGTGGAAAATTCCAAATACAATATTGCGTGCAGAAACATTGGTCTCAAATTTGTCGCGTACTTGACCCTCTACTAAGCTTCCCGGTTGCATGCAAAAGCTGCAAGCGTCATATCCGTTGAACTGTCGAATTTGTTGAAGCTTGCACGTTGCAATATTTTGCATAATTCCACCATTTCCACAGACTTCAGCGAAACTATAATTGTTTGTAGGAAAATTATCCACCCTTACGAAAAGCTTTAGAAAACACGATTTCCTATGATCGTCAACGGTGATCTGTAACACAATGAAATGAATTAGATCGAAATTTCAGAAATTATACATTTCCAAACCAGTTCGTTCTGTGGTAATCAAAGACCAAAATATCTGTTACGAAAAAAATATAAAGCAAAAACTATTCACATCACAAAACGCACAGCCACCCTAGCGCGATCCCAACGAACATCACTAAACTGCCAAACCTTAAACCACCACCTGTAGATCGAGTGCGAACGAGAGGCCCCAAGCGATAAACACCAGCGCCAGAGCAGGAAGGCACCACAAACAAACAAACCAATCGTTTGTTTAATTGATCCATCATCATGCTGTTTCACATTGTGTAAAAAAATCGCAAGCCGGTTTCCCATACCTACCTGCGGTTGTATTTGTTTACCTTTCGTATTTACAAAAATAAGCAAATTTTATAACAACAAGAAACCGTGCCTCGCACGGCATACTTTGATTTCGGTCCCATACGGAGAAAATGTGTCACTCTGTGCTATAATAATAAATTGATGGGAGCTACTAATTCGAAAACGGTTTTCGAACATCCAACTGGTTCACTGGACCCCGCTCATCGATTACGTTTCCCGAAAACAAAATGATTATTGACACGAGCATGCTTCATCGAATATACATATGGCGGTCGATTGATGTGGCGTAGTTTCTGCCCACGGCTTATTATATATTCAAATTATCGACCGACGTTTTTGTTTGGGAGAGACGCGCTTCTTCGCCGCGACGCTCTCCTTTTCTTATTTCACTGATGGCTCTTGGACTTTTGGACCTCCATATTTACTTATGTATGCTAGGTGTGGGTTGCTTTATGTTTACTGGTGAAGATTCGGATGAATAATGTCACGAAACGAGCTTGTCATTGAGTGTATGATTCGACGGGTTTGTGCTTATTTTTGTTTACGTTCCTTTGTGATCGAAAGGCAGAGGAAGAGATGTCTTCCTTGATAAATGCCAGGTCAAATACAGCTGATTGCACAACCAACAAAGGGGGATCTTTCTGGAAGAAAACTGTTGTTTCGGCGTAGATATATGCAAATAAGTAATTAACACTTGATGGAAAGTGCCAACCAGGGAACGTTTTTTTTTTTGCAAGGTCAATTAACATTTCACATCACTGAAACGAACGGCAATGGCAGTTCTACGATCATAGTCGAACAGACGCTAACGACAACAAAGAGAAACCCATCCGTTGTTGATTGCCAGCGACGAGTTGGTTATCAAACAAGATTGTGTCAAAGCAAACACTCATTTTTAGCTTATCTTGTTCACTCTTCCAATTTGCTCACTCGAGTCCCCTAGCTATCACTCCGTCTAGAAACGGCACCCCACTTATCAGCCAGCGTTGTAGAAATGATAACCAAACAAAGTGATATTTACCTCAATACTTCTGGCCATGGTTCAATACTCAACGAGAGCAAAGAATCCAAAATCAGGGGCCGTATTTTGGATCTCGAAACGAACGACTTTTTGTACGAACGCTTGTGAGAAAAAGTTCTTCGTTTCGAGTTCCAAAATGTGGCCCCAGGTAATCAGGATTCAATATGCCTACTATGATCGAGAATTAGAATCACAACGAACGCACACTGAAATTAAAAGGACTATTCCATTTTTCCAGCGATCCAAACTGACTGTGTATTCTGGAACCAAAAGCACGCGTTTAATTTGAATCAAAGCGGTAAATTCGAAATTTAAGCGATTTAAGCGAAGTCACAAATCCTACGCGGCATCTATCCCTACGGACAGCCCACTAACACCCATATGCCGCTCGTTTCCCACAAGGTCGAGCACTGTATTTTTGGTCGAGTAAAAATAGTATACGCTATATCACCGTGAGTATCTGTGGCACGGACAGAGAGCCGCCAAAGCCAGTTAAGTCGCGTGAATTGCACTGCATAGGTTTTACCCAAGGCTTGGGAATTCCAATTCGTTAGAAATGTCCCGCCGTGATTCAAACTACGGCTTTAGATAGCCTAAATCCGTGGGCTTGTACTTCCGATAACCAAGCCAAGTTGCTCCCCAAGCCATGAGCCACTGACCGGCATTTTTACTCACAAACATTCTTCTTTTTGTTGTAAATTTCAGGTATGCAACGACCTCGGTATCATCTGCGAGACGGATTATTTTGGTATGATTCCGGTGCGGGATGGAGACAGCACCGAGGTAGACGAGTGCAGCGCCAAGCAATGGATAAACTTACGAAATCCGTTGAGTCTCCATGCGAACGATCGCAACCATCCAATTCTGCTTTCGCTGCGCGTCAAGTTCTGGGTACCAGCGCATTTAATTCTCCAGGATAGCGTCAAGAGGCTGTTCTATATGCAAGCCCGGCAGGAGTTGTTAGACGGCCACATCAATCCATCTAGCTGGGAAAACGCCGCTCACGTGTCTGCATTGCTCCTGCAGGCCGATGGTTACTTGTACGATGCGAACAAGGTCTTTCCAACCTCAACCACTCTGGAGCGAGGAAGTCCGTTGAACACGATCGATCGTCGTCAGCTGAGGCGGCCTTCGAAGCGAAAGTGTTCGGAAAGTGATGTCAAACGAGGAAGCATCGCATCGACTGTTATGCTGGACGATACGATGTCCGAGACGATACCAAAGAACATCTACCAGAGCTATATTTTAAGGCCAAAGCTCGAAGAGACTGAACCGGAACCAATGCCGGAGAATTTCATCCAGATGATCGCAAAGGAACATGAAACCTTTACCAAGATCAAGATGACTGCTACCTCGGCCCAGTATTGGCTGCTCGAAGAGAATCTCAACCCTGGAACGGATACGGTAGAAGAACTGTTCGAAGGTCTCACCATCACGGAGCCGTCAGTCCGCTGCAAAATCGGCGTGAGCCCTCATGGCCTAACCATCGCCAAGGACGATGAACAATATAGGTAAGATCAAACTTTCTCTGACCACGAAAAGCGTCCAGTTGATTAACGACCAAATTTTTCATTTATTTTCAGCGTCCCATTCACTGCAGTAAAGGCCGCCAAATCGATCAAACGATCATTCCGGCTGACCTACGTGAACGAAGAGCACGAGGAAACCCACATCGAGCTGAAGCTCCCAAATCATCGCACGGCAGCCTGCCTGTATCAGGCCATAACCGAGAAGCACGTCTTTCTATTCAGTGCGAAACCGTTCGACCGGTAGTTACCACGCAGTTTATCCGTGATCTCAAGGGTACGATTGTATCGATGTTCAACGAAGACACCGAACTCGGCAAACGCTACGTATTCGACATCCAGCGAACGTGTCGGGAGGTGTACGACAACTCCCGCCGAATCCTGCATGCCCGTGGCATCGAAATCAGCAAGGTACAACAGGAATGCCCCCAGGCTCAGGCCAGCAAGCTCGATCAGCAGCTCGCCGATGAAGCCGAAGAGGGTGACAAACTTGAACGACTTGTCGAAGAACGAATTAACGAAGCCGTTACCTGCATCATCTGCGTCGACAACGTGATGGACACGATGATTCCTTCCCGTCGGGACACATCGCTGCTGCCGGCAATGCGCAGAACAGTAAGTCAAACACCCCTTAATTCACATCAGAACCAACACCGCTCAAACTCTGTTCCTCTCCCTACAGATGTGATCGCTGCCCGCTTTGCCGAGCCAACATCAGGTGCGGCAACAAAGCGTTTCTGCCGCCAGTGCTGCGTACCGGAGTCAAACGGCGGCTGCAGCTGCCGCGCCAATCGCAGCTCAATGATTCCCTCTCTAACGTATCCGGCCCTTGTTTTAAAATATGGCACAACAAAGAGAAAACAAAAAAACTGCAGCCACATTGCCATTAGCTTTAACCTTGAAGTTATGTACCACTGTGTGGCGATTTGAGAATGCAGAATGAAGAAGATTATCATTTTCCCGTCAGTTTCTGAGATGTTTCCAAGTGAAAGCGAGAAAAAATGCAAACAAAGGTGATATTTACTTTTAGTTACTAACTATAATAGGAGTTACACGAAACTGCTTTTAAAAGTTGTCGATAACAGATAAACTACAATATCATAAAACTAACGAACGCGTATAGTCATATATCAAGTGAAATTTAATCAACGTAGGTGTGAGAACGAGACTGACGTCGAGATGTGTGAGTGCATGGAACGAAGTACAAGCAGGGAGGCCTTCATAGGAGGGCTTAGAATCTAGTCGAGATGAATACCTTTAATGAAGAAAGTATTGTTTTACGTTTAGTATTTTATACCCAAACCTTAGTTTACGATTGGTCAACGTACGAAATGTGTAAGATATGTGTATGTATCTTTGTCAGACCAATCGCAAAGACCACTCTGAATCAAATACAATTTGTTGTTATCCAAAACTTTACTCGCAAGCTGTAGTTTAATGTTTAATATCCGAAAGCATGAACATTCTTGGCTCAAGCACCAAGTTTCTCGATCAATATATCTTAACTGTTCGCAGTTCAAGAGGGTGAGCCACGTTGTTCTATATTTTAGATTCAGAAAATTATTAATATTATTATTATCATCTTTCCTTCACTTCTCAGGATTTTGAGCA
>JASCZW010012863.1:0-27236 GCA_034211315.2 Aedes japonicus
ATTGTGGGCAAGAAGGTCAATACTTCCGTCTGTCTTTTCCAGTTGACAACAAAGCGTTTGTTAATGTAATTAAATTAACGACTGTTCCAGAAAGTCTAGTACGTGTTTTTTGGTACTGGATTAAAGTATTTGACAGTTCGTACAACGGTCAGCGTTGTATGTCTGTCCCAGGCATTAGAGTTAGTCTATGGTATAAGCACAGACAGACGTTTAAGCTAGAACAAAATTAATCGATAACTTTGTGTAAATTTTCAAATCGCTAGCAAACGCTAGCGTTAGCAATTGCTGCTTCACTAACGCCACGTTGTTCACTTAGTCGAGATGCCCACTGATGTGGTGAAGTTACGGTATCTGCTAGCATGTCAAAATATCACTCCATCGTTCGCCACAAAGCACCCGATATTGATACGATGTTTTAACGTGCAATTAGATGCCCCATAGCGGCTACAAAACTAACAGATTTGCGTTTTGCTAGTTGCTCATTGTCATTTGGCGATTTCTTTTAAATTGACGGTTACGAAATTTTACACACGCTGAAATTCAAGCTTGAATGGCTGTGGTATAAGCACACCTTTTTTTAACGGTTGCTTTGAATATAATGAAATATTTCAACATGTTTTGGCTGCGTCCTTTTGTTTGCACATTTCTGAATGACATAACATCAAAGAAGTGCTCAGTTTTGTGTTACCTATCAAAATGCGCGATCTTACTCCGGAACAACGAAAAAGTATCGTGCACAAATGGTGCACTGTGAGCGGACTCTCCTTGAGAAAATTGGCCAAGGAAGAGGGCGTAAACGTCGGAGCGGTACAATCTGCGATTCGAAAATTTAGAGAACAGTGTACGTTTGAAGATGTGCCGAAGAGTGGTAGGAAACCCGGTCCCATTAGTCCGGATACCGATAAAAAGATCAGGGATGCCTATGAGCGAAAACCAGCGACTTCCGTTCGGGATGTTGCGAAAAAATTAGGGACCTCGTCGAGTAACATCATGCGTGCCGAAGAAAGACTTGGGCTAAAAACATACAGGAAGCAGAAAAAACCCAAAAGGAACCCAAAACAGGCCGCGTCCGTGAAACCGCGGGCCCGCAAACTCTACGATTCGTTATTCTGTAGAAATTCTGGGTGTATAATAATGAACGATGAAACGTATGTGAAACTAAATTACAAAACGCTTCCCGGACCACAATTCTATACTGTAAGCGAAGAAAAAGACATCCTCGAAACAGAAAAGGCAATTTTTACAGAAAAATTCAGGCAGGCAATATGCGAGTGTGCTAAAACATCTAGTCCGTACATCACAACGGAGACGGTGAACACTCAGACATACGTTAAGGAATGTCTCCAGAAGCGATAATTGCCGATGATCAGGCAGCACGAAGGTCAAGTAGTGTTTTGGCCTGATTTGGCATCATGTCATTACGCAAACGACACTTTAGAATGGTACAAAAGTCAAAATGTATGTTTCGTGCCGAAAGACATGAATCCGCCGAACTGCCCGGAGGCACGGTCAATCGAGACTTTTTGGGCTTTAACCAAAGAAAAGCTTCGAAAATTCATAAAACCAGCGAACGACATCCAAGAATTTTTAAAAAAAAGGGCCTAAAGTGGTCAAAATGGTGGGAAGTACCACTGTGCAGAAGCTGGGTCATGTTCGAGGAAAAGATAGGAGTCTTGGTTATGATTAAATATTTTGATTAAACGAGAGTAAAATATCATATAAAACACAAAAACAAATATGATTTGCAAAATAACATTACTCTTTTTTTATTTTGAAAGTGTGCTTATACTTTCTGGAACAATCTATAGTATCTTATTTGTGTTGTCTACACAATTTTGAACCTCGCGAGCATTATTTTTAGAACAAATTGAAAGATACTTTGAATTAGTAGTGAGCCGTCTAGTTGGATGTCAGAAATGTCTTGAAAATGCGGTTGTTGCTCATAGATTTTTTTTAACTTGGTGGGATTCTTAATTACTGGCAATGTCCTGGATTTGGTCGGCCTTTTGAATACCTGGCTATGCTCACGAAAATTTGAAGCTAAAATTCACGGCAATATTTTAAATTTATAATTTTGCTGTATAGTAACGGAAAGTGAACCACATGATTGCAGCAAGCCGTGCTTGAAAACTGATGTATTTAATTTTTGCTACGCTTTTCGCGAAAAAAAATAAAACAAAAAGTAGAAATCCTGCGGGTTTTTTGTGTATGATGTAGTGAATATAATCGATTCCCTCCCAAAATGTGCGATGGTTGGTAGTATTTCCGTTTTTTTTTTGTTTTTTTTTGTGCTTCGCCCCGCACCTGGAGTAAGAGTTAATATCAGCTAAGCTGTGTTTGTTAATGCTATTAGTATTGTACCACGTGAACATAAAGGATTAAATTAGAGTATTTTTATACTTTGTCACCATTGAATTGATGATTATAATGAATGAAAAATTAATAGAATTGGTGTGTTTATGGTTTTTGTTCTGAATGAATCTGGTTAAAATATTTTTGTTTGTTTGTGTGTGTTATTTATGCAAAATAAAAGGTTTGTGTTATTAATTTAACCCTTGGACCGGTAGTTTTACCGGTTTTGCTTTCTGCGTAGAAGCATTTCAAAAACAAACGAAGCCGTATCCTATCAGTTTGTACGTAATTTTCTCTTCCAATTCTTGACTAAAAAGGGGTTCAAACTTCTATCAGAATATACTTCTTACCCGAGAAATACACATTTTGTTTTTTAGTTGCATTGATAATACTCATGTTTGGTTCAAATGTCTATTTCATTGGTTTTAGAGCCTTCCTTCACCCTCTCCAGAGGGAAGGCGTTTTGAACCACCTAAGAAAAAAATCCTGCCCAATAACCCCCACATGCCAAAGTTGGTTCCATTTGAAGAACTCCAATTCCAAGAACTCGAGCTTTGCAGAAATTTGTGTTTCATTTGTATGGAAGTCCTCCCCTTCCAGGCGGGGAAGGAGCTTCGAACCATCATAAGAACCTTCTCTGGCCTCAACAACCCCTACATATAAGTTTTCATAATAATAGGTATGATTCTCATGTTTGGTTGACATTTGTGTCTAATTTTCATGAGAGCCCACCCCTTCCAGAGAGAGGAGGAATCTCAAACCTCCATAGAAACATTTCTTGGTTCCGAAAACCCCCACATCCAAAATTTGGTTCCACTTGTTTGATTAATTCTCGAGTTATGCAGGAATTCGTGTTTCATTGGTGTGGGAGCACCCCTTCCAGATGCGGGAGGGGTCTCGAACCATCATAAGAACCTTTCTCGACTCCAAAAATCCCTGCATAAAAATAGTCATACCTGTTGGGATAACTCTCATGTTTGGCTCAAATTCGTGGTTCATTTGTATGAGAGCCCCTTCTTTCAAAGAGGAGGAGGGTCTCAAACCACCGTAGAAACATTTCTTCCCTACAAATCCTCCACATGCCATATTTGGTTCCATTTGTTTAATTAGTTCTTGAGTTATGCAGAAAATAATTTTTCATTTGCATGGGAGCCCCCTTTCTAAAGGCGGGAGGGGTGTCGAACTATAATAAGATCCTTTCCCGGACCCAAAAACCCCTGCATACAAATTTGCATAGCGATAGGGATAGTTCTCATGTTTGGTTTAAATTTGTGTTTCGTATGTATGGTAGCCCCCCTTTTCAGAGTGAGGAGAGGTCTCAAATTACCATAAAAATATTTCTTGCCTTCAAAAACTCACGCATACCAATTTTAATTCCATTTGCTTGATTATTTCTCAAGTTATGCAGATATTTGGGTTCCATTTGTTTGAGAGCACCCCCCCTTCACTCCTCATATGACTGAAGATTCTCAAATAACCATAGAAACATTTCCCTCTTTCAAAAACCTCCACATGCGAAATTTGGTTCCATTTCTCTTATTGGTTCTCGAGTTATGCAAGGATTTGCGTTTCATTTGAATAGGTTCCCCCCCTTTAGGAAAGAGGAGGGGTCTCAAATCAACATAGAACAATTTTTTGTCTTCAAAAACCACCACATACTAAATTTGGTTCCATTTGCTTGATTAGTTCTCGAGTCATGCAGAATAGTGTATTTCATTTGTATCGGAGACCTCCCCCCCCTTTAGGATGGAAAGGGTCTCAAACCAACATAGAAACATTTTTCGTCTTAAAAACCACCACATGCTAAATTTCGTTCCGTTTGCTTGATTAGTTCCCGAGTAGCTCGCATATACTTTCAGATACACTCACCACGTGGTGTACAAAGGGAGAGCTTGGAAGTTTTTTTTCTTGCGTTACACAGTAATTATGATCTTTCAAGTTAAATATCTTTTTTTTTATATTTTCCGTCGGCCTATTTCCTTACATGGTGAAAATCACCTACGCCAGGAAGACGACCACACAACCTGAACCCTACCATCGACTCATGAATATGAGCCAGGACCAACGGCTTTACTACCCTTCCGAAGGAAGACGTGACCAGATTTTTTCGCCTTAGAAAAACCACCGACGTGGACTGGAATTAAAACCAGACCCACTGGGGTGCCAAGTAGCAGTCACGCTTACCACTACACCAGCGACGTCGGGTAGTTAAATATCTTTTTTACGTGTGATTTTCATTGTATTGAATTTGTGTGCCAAGTACTAATTGCATTCGGGCTATTCAAAATGGATGATGTGAAAATATTTGCCAAATAGAGGAGTGCTACTTCTGGAGAGACATAAATACATCCTTTAGCATCACAGGGAAGCCGTCCGAATGAAGACTGAACATCAGCAACAATTTCTGGTGAGATCTTTCTGATTATAGCTAAATCAGAACGGTACTACTAAATCCGAGCCATCCTCAAAATAGTATGATTAGAAGATGGAAGTGTATGCACACTACTACATATCCATTTGATGTTTGTACTGTGTTTATGCAGGACTTGTTGTAAGTGAAAGTGACCTCGAAATAGACGTGAGTTACCAGACATTCTGAAATGGGTCACTGGACCTCAACTGAGCTATAAGCTTCTAGCTCGCGGGCTAAACAGTTCGTTTAAGTGCAAACATTTTTCTTCCATAAAAACACTGCCGGACGGTGGACGTAGGATTGTTTAAAAGGCTAGTCAATAGAATAGGGTTGCCGGACCCCTGCATCCCGCTCAAACTTGGGATGGATGTCAATGACAGTTATAATTATGCCAACTTAGGAAGTAAAACAAAATCTGATTCGCTTTACGCGTTCACTTCAAATCCATCCATCCGGGCCAGTTTTAATCAGATTGTGATATAAAATTTATTATTTGAATACAATCTATTTTATTGTACATCCATGTTTTTCCATTAAAGGGAATCTGACGGGGATTTTACTGCAATTCGACGAAGACATCTGAAGCAGAGAAAAATCTTCTTGATAAATCGGCTTAAAAAAGGGTCAATCTGTTAAATGTTCTTGAAAAGTTAAGAATTGGCTTGAAAATCCTGCTTGAAATGCTAATATCCCCTAGAAGCACCTAAAATATGAAAACATTGGTTGACTTTCATAACTATGTCAGTCTAAACCAAACTTAAGAAAAGTTCAAACGAGTTATTTTAAACCATCCATATTTTAGTTCGTGACATTTATCACTGCCCTGCTTAACTTGAAACTCTTCAACTAAAAGAGCACTGACTGAAACAAATTTCAGTAAAGTATGCCTTGTTTGGCTTACATACAAGAGCAAACTTCACTTGATTAATTTTGGAAAAGTATACCTACAGTGCATGAAACTTCATACGGGAAGAATTCGCAAAGAAACTGAACATTGATAAGGATGCAGAATAAAACAGCTACTCGCGAAAACTCCGACCGATCAGTTCGGTGATGATCATCGCGCAGAGCGGACGCAAACAAGCAAATACCCCGGGAAGTGATCCAGTGTAGTGCCATACAGTGTCTTGCAGAAGAAAGAACGTGCGCGCGTTTGGAAGAAGGCAGAATGGGGACGCATCGAACGAAGAGCAGCATGTGGATCTTTCCGTTCCTACTGTGCTGTGGATTGCTAATCGAGCTCACCCAGAGTCAAGGGTCAGTTAGTGTGTTTTGATATGGCTCACATTAAGATGTACAGCGCGGGGATTCCCCGTTTCGAAAGAATCCCCCGAGCAGGAGATAATGTCTTTATGAACTGAAGAAGCAAGCTCGAAGATGGTTCGCTCGAAGAGAAATGGGATTTTTTGTTTTGGGAATATTAAGGAGAAAAAAAGTGCACTCTGATTATGAATGAAGAAACGATACCGGGAATGAGCTGTGATTCTGAAAATGTGCAACCAAGTGCTCCTGGTTGAAACATTCAACCGAACTATTGTCAATGAAATGTTGTGGTTTGTTGTGTTCAGCTTGAAAAGAATGATTAATAAAAGGGAATTCACGTTGAACCTGTTGCGTTATGAGTCAAAACAGCAAAAGCTGGTTAAAGAAACAAGGAGTCAATAGCTCAATTAAATCTACAAGTGGACTGTAATAAAACAAAGTGATGAGACTTATGAAGCGATGAAAAGTTAAATGAACTATTTAACCAGTGTGCAGCAGCGAAAGCGTGGAATCGAATCAAAGCTCAGAATATTATTACGATCAATGCTAGTAATGCTCAATCTAATTTCAAGATTACCGCTGCGTTTATTTCATAGTCATGGGAATCCCTTTTGACTTTGATATGACATAATTCTAATCGGGCCCAGATTGATGGGTATTTGTTTGTTAATGATTTTACCGCGAACTGAAAACTTGTGGAAAAACTTACAACTTAAAAATATGCACAAGTTTTCTGATTGCAAAACCAAGTAATTATGTAACTAAGAAATTGTAATCTGAATACATTTATGTGAAATTTAAGGATGCTTTCCAAATTTCCGGCTAATTATCTTCAGTAACGGGTGGCAACTAAAATTTTGGAATTTCTTTCTCAAGCTGTCAAAAAAAGACAAACATAGTTGAAGAAGATCTGATTTATTCAAATAAAAGATACATTGTCCATTGTTGAAAAAAAAATTAGTGAACATTTGAAAACGGTCCGTAATCGGATGTTCGGCGAAGCTTCCGTTTGATGTCGGAACAGGAGCGTTGTACGGCCTCCATGTCAACTTTGCGAATGCATCTCTTGATTCTACCAATCAACTGTTTGCAATTCGTGGCTCTCCAGTTATTTTTGTACACCAAGGAATTCAAAACCCCGAAGAAATCTTCGATTGGGCGACACTGAGGCAGATTGGTCGGGTTGTGGTTTTTGGGTACAAATGGGATCGAATGGGTATTCAGGAACGATTGTGTTTTTATGGCGTAATGCGATGACGCTTTATCCGGCCAAAACACGTATTGTCCATCAACATGATGTTTTTGTAGAAACTGGATCAAAATTTTCTTCAAACATTCGTTCTGGTACACATCTTGATTGATTGCCAAACCAGAGGGCTTGAACCATGGCTTAGAAATGCCTTTCTCGGAAATGGCAATGTACAGCATCACTTTCTGTTCAAACTTATGTTTAAACTTATATTTTATGTTCGGAGGTGTAGTAGAACTATCCGTTGAATAGTATCGACCGTTTCCGGGAATCTGCGTCTTCGAAAGAGGGAAGTAGCTTTCGTCGTCCAAAACAAAACTTTTTCCGGAATAATTTTTAATCAACCAACGGCATTGGGATTTCAGCGTTGAAATCTGTGCATCAGTATATTCCGGGCCTCGTGTCTTCTTTCGGCACTTTATTCCGACTCTTTTCAATGTTTTGCAGATGTACTGGTGAGAACAGTTGAACTTTTTTGCGGCATCCCGTTGGCTCAGTGAATCCTTGTTGTTGAAGGCACGAGAAAGAGAACGAAGTCCTTTTGCGTCCATAATTTTGGCTGGTCTTCCACTACCTTGCTTGCGAGCAGTTGTTGGGGATCTTAGGATATGGTAAACATTCGAAGTCGCAACATTTTTGCTTTTAAAATGTTGTACCGTATACGTTTTGCCGAGATTTCTGTGCAGTTCGTAGAACTGTACAACGCGCTCGCGAAATACTTCTTGTTTTGACGGCATTTTGAGCAAAACTGAGCAAGCATAAACAAAACAGAAAATACTAGAGGAAGAGGAGAGAAAGAGCTAACGCATACACACTCTTATTTCTCTCTGAGCTCGTTTGTTGTTGAGCATAGAGGCCTCGAAAAAATTCCAAAATTTTAATTGCCACCCGTTATTACTGGAATCGTTTACAGCACTTCCCTTAAAATTGCATACATTTTATAGAACTTTCACCTCAAAGTGCACAACAAGTAGGGGAAGTCCCCCGTCTTGATTGTTGTCAAAATATTGACATTCAAGTTTTTTATTCAATTTCCCATACCATGCCTTGATCACTTCTGCCGATAAGCATTGGATTCCCTGAATTGTAGGTAGTTGCATTAGAAAAAGAAACGGTTTAGAAGCTATGCGTCATGTTTGCTGTTTCGCATATACTGTATTAAAAACAAAAAATCAGTGGGGCTATGCTACGTCAAACCGTTTAATTAGTTTCGTTAGTTTCGTAGCGGAACATTGCAACGCAGGTACTGTTCTAATGGGGCGTTAGGTTAGCATAAGTAAGTGAGTAAGTATGCTAGAACATCCTATGATTCGCTTCTTAAAAATTATTTAGCGGCCCTGGAACAGGACGTTTGGTTTGTATTGGTTTGTATAATGAAAGGTAACGGTTTTGCTGGCTGTCGTAATTGTGTTGATATGATCGATGATATTCTCATCGCGTTATAGGTTTTGGACAGGGTCTGTTTAAGAATTCAAAGTCAATAATTAATGATATTTTTGATAGTTGACATGTCGCAACAAAGTCCAACTGATTGAAGCAAAATTCTCGAAAATTTATCGAGGAATGACAAACTGTTTCAGTTATTTTATAATTTTCATTTGACCCTAACCCTTGCCGTAAGACGGGTTTGATCCTAATGGATCGTTAGACCAGTATTAGATAGTAGGTATGCTATACAATTCCATTGTGCACTCTTTAGGAAGCATTTGGTGGCCGTGGGTATAAATGATGATACGGCCTCGTGTGGAAGGCCCTTTTTCAGCGTCCCAAACAGCAAGTAGCATGGAATTACCTCTGGCTGCTTTCAGATTTGTCCGATAACCACTTTTTTTTGTTGGAGCGTAGAACCACTGCGCCCACTGAGTTGAACTTTTGTGGTATACAGCTGTTTAATATTCTAATTCGCATCTTAAAGTCAGGCATTAACCGTCTCCCGTATCCCAGTCAGGCAAAATTGAGTTTATAAAACCCACCACCTTTCCAGGATTTGCAGTCCAAATTTCTTAAGGTTGCATATAGCCACTGTTCAGAAATTTAAGTCTGCTCTTGTACACAGCATCACAACTGCAAAGCAGATATTTCGAGGTTTCACATTCCATGTTACAGAAACGACAGATATAATTCTGAACCTGGCCAATGTTTTTCAAATGATATCTACTCGGGCAATGTCCGGTTACTAGGCCAGTATAGGTACAAAGAAGAGCGTTTCCAGATGAAATCAGCCGGAAAAAGTCAAAATCTTACACGACCCTCTCCGATTTGGATGAAACTTTGCACATGTCTTCGGAATTGGTGATGATGGATTTTCCGTGGGTTAAGGGAATTTTTTGACTCAAGACATTTTTTTCATAAGGGCGTATGTGTTTTGTCATGCGTATTTTTCAAAAAATCATAACTCGAAAACCGTTGGTTGTAATAAAATTGTGTCTGAGAAAAAGTTGTAGTTAATTAATTTTACTTAATAAAAAAAATATGTACACTGAAAAAAAAAATTTTTTTCCTAAAAAAAATCAAAAATTAAACTTAAAAATCAATTAGCAAATCTGTTCAACTTACGATTTTTATAATTTTTTTTTCAAAAAGTCTTTGAGTCATAAGAAGAAGAATAGAAGTTGTTCCACGATGGAGCAACTTAAGATAAAAAAGTTCTTAGAAGTAAGAAAAATTCATTTTTTTCTAATATGTTGTTTTTGCATCACCATATTTTAATAATATAATACGATTTTTCTAGTGATTTTAAACTTAAATGCTCTTGGTGCGCAACATTCTATATGTACCCGTTTTCGAGATAATTTGAAAGTAATGTCGAAAAAATGGCTTTTTCCATGAAAATATGCTCTTTTCAAAAGTTAGTCGTGATTGTCCATCTTCAAAAGTATTTTTTTCAAATTGTACATAAAATTTTCAACAACTATTCTTTTGACACCAAGAAGATTGAACATCTTCTAAATTAACGAAATTAACAAATCTTAATTACCAAATAAAAATTTTGAATTTTTTTTTGTTCATACATGATTTATTTATTTTTTCTACTATTTAAAAAAAAATTGTATTTACATTTTTACAAACACTATTTCCTAAAATTCCTATAAATATTATGAAAACTCAGTATTTCGTCAGTTGAAAATATTTTCGCAGCGATTTTGTTATCTGCAACTGGAATGAAGGAGTGATATTTCTGTGTACCAGGAATCATTTTTATTTGCTGATAACTACCACTCCATTTTGCAGCTCCTTCTTCATATTCTTCTTGTTAAACATAGCAAAATGATATTTTTGTGAAATTTTCTTGATTTCTCTTAATAGCCCAATCATAAAAAGTTTTCGCACTTGTTATTGGATGTTCATGTTGTTTGGTCTAGCTTGCTCTTGTTGCCATTCGTTTTAATGTGCCGCCAATTGCATCACATGGTCCCTTACCATGTGAAGTTGCGAAAAAATGCCACTCAGAATCAATGCTGTATTTCTCTTTAAACTTGCAGAGGCTTGCAAAATTTTTCTATTTTTGTATTGGGAAGCAGCCCCATCAGACATAAAAATGGCCTTTTTTATATTCATTAGTTGATTTAAATACGTTAGTAATTTTGAAATAAATACTTGTACCGCAATTGTATCATGTCTTAGAACTTCTGATATTACAACAATACTTATATTTTTAAGCATTCCTGACTCCATATAATAAATGACAAACGGATGAATTTTAGCCTGATCATTGTTCCAATGATGCATCCTGAAGTACAAATGAATAATTCTCTGCAAAATCGCAAATAATAACTACTTCTCCTTCTTTTAATGAAGACTTTGTATCTTTTAAAAATTTAGATTGCTTTGTTTTTATATAATCATGAGCTAATAATTTTTCTAATTTCTCGCTAAAATATTCAACAAATTCATCGACAGGTTTTAATAGCGTTTCTAAATTACATCTATCAGTTGTAATCCATTGTTCGAACGATATCTCAGACAAGTTATGTTTCTCAAGTTATTTTAAAAATCTTATCTCAAATTCTGACAGCGTGGGACAATTTTCGCAGTCACGGAGGTAACAATATTTTGATCTTGATGATGAATTACACAATAACTTCTCAAAATGTTGATTACAATCAGTGTTGAATGAATATTTTTTTAAACTGTGACGCATTAAATCAATATTTTCGTGAATTGCGCAAACACAAACGTTGTGAGAACCTGAAGCATTTAGCAATTTACAATGTTTTGGTCGTAGTGCTGCAAAAGTACTGAATCCAATTTTATGTTCACTGACTTCTTTAAATCGAGTGAAAGTTTCTCTAAGTGATGAAAGTAATAACCGTTTTTGAGTTTGTTGACGCTTACCATTAGTGTTTACAGAGACATAATCTCTTTGTCCCAGCATGGCTCTGCTGATGTCGTCCTCGTCAAAAAATTGTATCACTTGATTCTTTATATCCGGATTCAAACGATTCCCCGATCTGTCGTTGGGGGTAGCCAATAATTCATTTTCGGCTGCTAATTCTGTTGCTTGTAATGCAAGGTATTTGTTTGTTTCAAATTTGCTCGTTATCTGCTGAATCGTCCACGAATTAGGCAAAACTGTTAATATACGTATTTTATCTATTCTCAAACAATCTGGTTCTATGAATTTTTCTTTCAATTTGGAAATAATTTCATCATATTCCACAACCTTTGTTTTCAATGTAGCCAACTCTTCGACTTCTTCTTGTGGTGGTAAGCTGAATAGATATTTTCTAATACCTGCTACAATTTCGGCAAATTTTAGCCGACGGTATTTATCGTTTTTTAATTCTCTAATGGATATCGGAGACACATTTATTCCTGCAATTCTATTATTGAATAACTCAATGTTGTGTAGCCCGGAATATTCCGGTAGGTCACTGTCCTGAGAAGATGCCGAGGTAGTTGAAGCTGCCGATGGTATTTCCTCCAAATCGTTCCGTGATGTGGTTGGTGCTTCTTCATGTCCACCGTTTTCTGGTTGCTCCACTCTTTCGACAGGATTACGAAGATACGAATATAACCGACATGAATCACAAATTCTTAATGACGTGTCCAAATGGACCGTACACTGCATGGATAAAAGTTTTTCAATTAACTTGTCAGTTAAATTTCTAAGTTTAGGCGAACACCGTCTCCCGATTTCACGAAAAGGTTTACAACAATGCTTTGTTTCGAGTTCCATTTCAAATCGTTTTACACTATACGCTACTTATGAAAGACACTGTTAAACTGATGTCATGACTTTGTAATGTAATCCTTTTTATACGTACTAGGTACGATACTTTTTGAAATATTGGTATGTGCAATGGTAAAAAAAATGGATATGCATGTAAATTATATTTTCTGTCAACACCAAAGGGACTGCATGAATAGGTATAAATGGGCGTAACAATTCTATTTTTACTGGTATAAACAGTTTAACTAATTAAGTACATTATGTTTCTACCTGAACAAAATACGCTTGTACACTAACATGAATATTGATTATTTTTGTTTCTATATACGATATACTGTAAGTAAAAGCAGCAAATTTTGTCGTTTTACCTACAGTAAATATCAGGAATGAGTTTGTCTAGTATTCACGGTAATAAAAGGTATATTGTAGAAAACTTTTTGTACAATTTGAAAAAAATACTTTTGCAGATGGACAATCACGACTAACATTTGAAAAAGGGATATTTTCATGGAAAAAGCCATTTTTTCGACATTAATTTCAAATTATCTCGAAAACCGGTACATTTAGAATGTTGCGCACCATGAGCATTTTTGTTTAAAATCACTAAAAAAATCGTATTATATTATTAAAATATGGTTATTTATGCAAAAACAACATATTAGAAAAAAATGAATTTTTCTTACTTCTAAGAACTTTTTTATCTTGTGTTGCTCCATCGTAAAACAACTTCTTTTCTTCTTCTTATGACTCAAAGCCTTTTTGAAAAAAAAAAAAAATATAAAAATCGTACGTTGGACAGATTTGCTAATTGATTTTTAAGTTGAACTTTTGATTTTTTTTTGAAGAAAAAAATTTTTGTTTACAGTGTACATATTTTTTTCATAAAGTAAAATTAATTAACTACAACTTTTTCTCAGACGCAATTTTATTACAACCAACGGTTTTCGAGTTATGATTTTTGAAAAATACACATGACAAAACACATACGCTCTTATGAAAAAAATGTCTTGAGTCAAAAAATAACCTTAACCGGCGGAAAATCCATCGTCACCAATTCCGAAGACATGTGCAAAGTTTCATCCAAATCGGAGAGGGTCGAGTTCAGTCATTTGCTCATTTGGCAGAGAAATGCTCAGAACTCTCTTATTGAGCTCCAGAAGCTTTTTACTAATTGTAACATTTAGAATTACCTTTTCGATTGAACACACTTTGAGGTGACCAACCAATTGGTTTTTACCAATCATTTTTATGGCACAATATGATATACCGCAGAATGGTTCTGTGCCAATAAACTGTGCATTTGAACCTTGTTTAGCCAGCTCGTCTGCCCTTTCATTGCCTTCAATGCCACAGTGTCCCGAAGCCCAGAATAAATTTACCGAGTTCTCTTCGCACACCTTTCGCAATGAAAGAATGCATTCCCAGACAAGTTTGGATGTACATTGATAATTGCTTAACGCTTTGAGTGCCGCTTGGCTGTCTGTAAAAATACAAATACTTGCTTATCTATATTTCCTCTTCAGACAAACGTTAACACATTTTATTATAGCAAAAATCTCCGCTTGGAAAACCGTTGTTTAGTTTTCCATCGCCACTGAGATTTCTACCCCTGGGCCGAAGATTCCTTACCTTACCTGACCAATCAGACCAAGGCCGGTGTGGCCTCTGCTGTACACAGAAGTTGTCTCCATTCTATTCGGTCCATGGCTGTTACTCGCCAGCCTCGCTGTCTGCGGAGGGTCCGCAGGTCACCTTCTACTTGATCGATCCACCTTGCTCGTTGCGCGTCTTCTTCTTGACTGTCAGTTCGTTTTCGAGAACCATTTTCACAGGGCTGTCGTTCGACATTCTTACGACATGTCCAGCCCATCGTAGTTGACCGATTTTTGCGATGTGTACGATGGGAGGTTCTCCCAGCAACTAATGCAATTCGTGGTTCATTCGCCTCCTCCACGTTCCGTCTTACGCAGCACCTTCCGTTCAAAGACTCCAAGGGCGCGTTGGTCCTCCACTAGCAATGTCCATGTTTCGTGGCCGTAGAGAACTACCGGTCTAATTAATGTCTTGTAGATGGTCAACTTTGTGGCTCGGCGAACTTTGTTCGATCTTAGCGTCCTTCAGAGTCCAAAGTAGGCACGATTGCCAGCCATAATGCGCCTTTTTTTTATTTCTCTGCTGGTGCCGTTATCGGCGGTCACCAATAAGCCCAGATACACGAATTCGGCTACTACCTCAATTTCATCACCGTCGATCTGAACTCGTGCTAGGAGGCTAACATTGTCTTCTCGTGAGGCTCTTCCTTTCATGTATTTTATTTTCAACGCATTAATCAAAAGCCCAATCCTACCAGCTTCAGCCTTAAGTCTGATGTACGTTTCTGCCATCGTCTCAAAGTTACGTGCTAGGATCTCAACGTCGTCGGCGAAGCCAAATAGTTGGACAGACTTCCTGAAAATCGTGCCACTCGTGTCTATCCCAGCTCTTCGAATCACACCCTCCAGTTAAACAACAAACACGACAATCCATCACCTTGCCGTAACCCTCTCCGAGATTCAAAGGGACTCGAGAGCGTCCCTGATACTCGGACGACACACATCATTCGATCCATCGTTGCTTTGATCAACCGCGTCAGTTTTTCCGGAAATCCATAACCGTGCATGATTTGCCGTAGCTGGTCTTGATCGATTGTATCATACGCTGATTTGAAATCGATGAAAGATGATGTTGGCACGTTGTATTCGCGACGTTTCTGCAGCACTTGCCGAATCGCGAAAATCTGGTCCCGTAGTAGCCTGGGCACCCATGAATCCCACTTGGTATTGCCCCACGAACTCCTTTGCAATTGGTGACAGGCGGCGGCATGAGTATTTGGGAGAGCAACTTGTAGGCAGCGCTCAGTAGCGTGATCGCACGATAATTGCAGCAATCCAGCTTGTCGCTCTTTTTATAGATGGGACACACTATTCCCTTCATCCAATCCTCCGGTAAACATTCCTCCTCCCAAATCTTGGTAATTTCCCAGTGCAGCCCAGTGCTTCACCACAGTATTTCAATAGCTCGCTTGGGAGTTGGTCAACACCAGCGGCTTTGCGTGTTTTTCAACCGACCAATTTCCTCCTCAACTTCCTGAAGAGTTGGGGTCGGGGTACTGTCATCTTCTGCCTTCTAAGATTTATTACCGAGCCACTTTCGTTCGCTGTAACACTACCGTTCAGGTGCTCGTCAAAGTTCTGCTTCCACCTTTCAATCACCTCGCACCGAAGATTCCTGCTCCCGTTTTTGTTCCAATTTTTGAGCCATCTGTGAAGAATTTTATGGAGCCATGACGAACAGTGGGACCTCCGACTTCCCAATCTATACGTGACGTTTCACATATTTTGTAAGGGATGTCATGGTTTTCCACAGGTTTCATCCAGTCTCCATTATAGTCACTAGATTCATAGTCTGGCGGATACAACGACGGGAGCTAATTTGAACTGTCACTTGGCGGAGCCAATCGAGCATGTCTCAAGTAATTCATGTTAAGGGCCTAAATTCCATTTGTCAACAATGACTTTAAATATCGATTTCTCTTGAATCCTAAATCACTCTCGTGAAATGAGAGCAGCATTTGGTAGAAGAATGTCAGTTCTACCATATGAAGTAGCAGGATATGGTGGGATTATCGTAATTCGTGAGAAATCAACGTTAAATTACTCGAGATATGCTTGATTGGCTCCGCCAACTGACAGTTCAAATTGGCTCCCGTCGTTGTATCCACCAGACTATGAATCTAGTGACTATAGTCTCCATTCATGTACATCACTGGCCCATTTTGAAAGTTTTGTGAAATGCTCAGGTGACCGACTAAGTCACCAGACGTGAAAGTTTTCAACCGTTTAAGTCTAAGCATACTCATTTCCGCTTCTAGTTGCACGTATTCGTGCAAAGGCAGCAGATTTAAAATTGCGTTCAACGCATTTGATGGAGTGCTGCACATCGCTCCCGTTATAGCAATGGATACTAGCTGTTAAAGTTTTGTAAGCTTTTTCTATGCAGTAGCCTCTATTGTTTTTGCCACCATACAAGAGAAGCATACGTTACTTTTGGACGTATTATGGATGTATAAATCCACATTATCATTTTTGGTCTTAGACTCCATTTTCTGCCAAATGTTTTTGAGCAAATCCAGAAAGCACTGGTTGCCTTACCGATCACACACTCAAGATGAGCATTTCAGTCCAGTTTGGCATCCAGTATCACTCCTAAGTATTTAACCTGTTCACTAAGATGGATCTTCATCCTCTAGCTGAAACGCCTTTAGACTAAACTACATTTTCTAGTGAAAGTACAATTACTACTTTTGCTGGATTAATTCTAAGGTCCTTCCTTGATGCACCAAGACTGGGTAGATTTTGGGGCCCATTGTATTCTCACTGAAATGATGTTGTCAAATTTTCCCCTCACTATAATGACTATGTCGTCTGCAAAACCTACAACCTCGAAACATTTTTCCTCTAAGCTTCTTAGAAGATCGTCTACAACTAAGGACCACATTAGTGGTGAGAGGACTCCTCCTTGGGGACAACCTTTCGTTGCCCTTACTGTAATGGACGAACTTCCCAGCTCTGAAGTGATTTCTCTTTTTGCCAGCATGGTATGAACCCAGTTAATTATGTTCATATCAAAGTTCCTTTTCTTCATGGCACTGAGCCATAGATGAATAGGAAGCGTTGCCGAAAGCTCCTTCAATACCTAAGAAAGAACAAAGTGCTATTTCTTTTACCGATAGTACTGTACTACTATAACTGTAGACATACCAGACTGGTAAGCAAACTGGAACTCAGACAGTGGATGCTTGTTCATGTAATTTGAATTGATATAACCATTCAACACTTTTTCCATAGTCTTTAATAGTACTGATGAAAGGTTCATGGGTCTCTATGATTTAGGATGCTCCTTGTCTCGCTTTCCTACTTTAGGTATGAAGATAACTTTTACTTGTGTCCATAAAGTTGGAATATGGTTGAGTCTTAAAATTGCCTTAAAAATCACAATTAATGGCGAGATCAACACTGCTGCAAATATCCCGTCCATTAGTGCAAATTTGTAAGGCTGAAAAGATCTCAACGCATGTTCTACCCTGGCTTTTTAAAAGATTTTATCAGCCAAGTCATTTGCGGCGATTTTTGTTCACACACCTACAAGTGATCCATCTTTGATTGGATCTACACACAAAACTGAAATTGGAAAATGTGTTTCCATAATCAACTTAAACGTTTCACTAGGAGTTTTTGTAAAAACTCCATCCTCATTTTTTAGATTCCCAACTACAATCGCGACTCTTGCGACTTCCGGACTATTGCTTATGTTCTAAACACGTTAGAAGCAAAGATCTTCATTTAGATTTACTTATTTCTTTTTTGAACTCAGTAAGTGCACTCCTATAGGGTGTCCAATCTGAGGTTCTTTTCGCTTTATTAAACAACCAATGAGATGTTTTACGTAGACGTTCCAACTTAGAGTTCCACCACGGAACATCCCTGTTAGAGGACGATTGTTTGATGGGACAACTAATATTGAAAGAATTTAAAATCGTGTCATTTATCTTTTGGGAAAATGATTCCAATTTCTGAACTGAATCAATCTTTGCACCTTCTGTAAATAACTCCGAGTTTAAATATCGTGCATACTGATCCCAGTTTGTTTTCCTCGGATTCCGCAATGTAGTATTCCTGGTGCAGTTGAAAACCGGAATATAGCAGTCGCGCCAATCGATTTTACTCCCGTTCTATGAATTCAAACAGTGGCGCATCTAGTGCGCTGTATGGCGCATCAGATGCGCCATACAGCGCACTAAATGCGCCATTGTTTGGACTTATGGAACTGGAGTAAAATCGATTGGCGCGACTGCTATATTCCGGTTTTCAACTGCACCAGGAATAGTTGACCGATTTCCACCACTCCAGTCTATAGTCACTAGATTCATAGTCTGGCGGATACAACGACGGGAGCCAATTTGAACTGTCAGTTGTCGGAGCCAATCGAGCATATCTCGAGTAATTTATGTTATGGGACCTAAAAGCCATTTGTAAACAATAACTTTAATTGTTGATTTCTCACTGAATTACGAGAATCCCACCATACCCTGCTACTCCATATGGTAGAACTGACATTCTTCTATCAAATGCTGCTTTCATTTCACGAGAAATCGATATTGAAAGTCATTCAAAGAAAGACAGTCGAACACAATAGACTTCTCTGCCGCTGTTAGTATTAGTTGAGCAATTTCACTAATACAATCGTTTTGCTGGTTGAAAATAAAAAACAAACCGATGTCAACCTGAACACTTTGACAGTTGATCTCGTGGTTGAAAACAATAAACAAATCGATTCTATACGTGTAAAGCAGCACGTTAGTGCTTGTGACATCGCTCGGCGAGAACCTAATGCGTCTATGATCTGACAATGACGTTTCCTCAGAGACTTCCCACTTTGATACACACACTTAGAAAAAATCGTGTAAATTTGTGACTAAAAGAATGCACATAATTGGAGCGGCATTGATGATATAATTATCTGTTGCATGGAAAATTACACCAATCAAATTAAATTTGGACCGTAATCTTTTACGAATCATTACAGGTAGTGTGCCTGTATTAGAAGAGTGACGACACTGTCAAAATTGGAACCGAAATGTTCTGTCAGTGTCATTCCAATCGAGCAGGCGACCTGTCAAACGCGTGTGAAGAAAAAATAATTAGTGTGCCTGTATCAGTATTCAGTATTAATATTCAGTGTTGTCAACTCAAAGCATCAGGGATGCCAAATTTGTTATTTACACAGGGATGACATGGCGTCACTCTACTAATACAGGCACACTAATTTCAGGTTAATGTAATTTTTAAGACGTTGTAAATGTTCGATAGCTGTAAAATTATACTTAAAGCGAATGCTTGATAGAAAATGAATCTCCATGACTGTATATTTTCACCCCAGCTTGATCATCAGGAATTCATGTAAACATTGTTACATGTATATTGGTAGGCTCTATAGTAATCATCAAAATCAAAATAAATTTTCCTCTTTTGTCCTGCGGCAGCAATATAAGAAGATAAAAAATCATAATTCCTGCCTTGATGCGTAATGTAAATGTACAATTCAGTTTACTGCCGCAGGAGGCAAAAGGAATTTCAAACGTCGATGACTGCCTTGAGTCGAGATATAACTGAAGCGTATATGATACGAACAAGAGAGGAGTGACTCCTTCAGTTTACATGAATGGTCTTGTAATTTTAAAGGACAACGGCGAACAACCAATATAATTTATGAAGGTCATGTAATTTTAATGTTATTTCGATTGCCTCGTACTAGTATTCATAACGGCTATTTGGAATACCCTTAATAGAACATTATTATACTGCAGGAAACTATTACGTCGACTCAAATTGTGTAAATTTGGCGAATAACGTTCCTTGTAGTTTTCATATTTTTTAGCGTGTATGTTTTATTTTGCCAAATTTACACACAATAGCTAACATTTAAATAAAACCATTAATGCACCAGTTCTATAAATTTTCATTAATTCAGTTGCAAGCGTAGCAAGGTGCGCACCGGGTTCAGCTAGTCTATATATATATAAAAATGAATTTCTGACTGTCTTTCGGACCCTTATAGACTCAGAAACTACTGAAGCGATCGGCATGAAAATTTGTATGTAGGGGTTTTAAGGGCCAGGAAAGGTTCTCTCTGGAAGGCGGGGGAAAAAGAAAAATATATTTCTGAATAACTTGAGAACGTATTAAGCAAATGGAACCAAATTTGACATGTGGAGATTTTTTAAGGCGAAAAATGTTTGTATGGTTGATCGAGACCCTTCCTCTTCTGAAAGTGGGGGCTTCAATACGAATGAAATACAAATTTCTGCATAAATCGACAGCTAATCAAACAAAAAATCAAATATGGCATGTGGAAGTTTTCGAATTTCTTTTCGAAAAATCCCGCGATTGGTCACTGATATACATAACAAGTTAGGTACTTATTTATTTGAAATGTACGTCAAAACCTGTAATTGTTCTCACTAGACTTCATTTGAGCTAATTTTACCTATTTTGATTGTTTCTCCTGCTCAATGTTGTCTTTGTGTTACAAAAGAACTTTTAGGGCTGATGTTTCTCGATTGTTTTTCATTCCGAATACTTCTTCTTGCTTTTTGATCTTGTTCCTTATTTGCTTCTGTTCTGTTTTCTTCTTTTTCTAAGCCTCTAGTTCAACATTTTTCATTTTGTTTCTGCTTGGATTCGTAAGATTGTCTCGCAAATTTGGCCTTCACAATCAAGTCCTTTGAAACAACAACCGATGTCGGTCCGGCGATTTCGGGTGGATACTGACTTCCGGTTCGCCGGCACCCCAACGATCCAAATCCAGTATTTGTCCGCTCTCTACTCGACTAGTCCCCGGCGGTGGATCTAGCCTACCCCGACCAAGAGTTCCCCGGCGGTGGAGCTTCTTCCGAAACCGATTTTTCTGTTATTCCCGAGCCAACCGGTAGGGTGCCGAGGTCAATCAAGTGATGTCGGTGGAGCCAGGCGTCCAGTTCCCTTGTGCTCCGACGACCACCCAGTCCGGTGCTGCTTCGCGATCTACTCAACTAGTCTCCGGCAGTGGGTCTAGCCTAGTCCGGCGGAGAGTTCCCCATCGGTTTCGTGAGAATTTCTCCCGAAACCGATCTAGCCAGTGGTGCTGGAACGCTGATCATTACGCCACTTCGTCTGCAGTTCGGACAGTATTCGCGTTACTACTCGGTCGACAGCATTCCATTTCTCTTCTTCGCGACACATTTCGCGTACGACATTGTCGGCGGTCATACCTGGTATATCCCTGCACGCTTCTTCGAATCTAGGACATTCGAAGACGGCGTGCTCCGGTGTCTTTTTAACGTTTCTGCACTCCGGACAGAGAGGTGCGTGACCAAACCGATGCAGATATTTCCGGAGGCAGCCGTGCCAGAGCAAGAACTGCGTCAGATGGAAGTTCACTTCTCCACGCAGACACATTCGGGATGAGCTAGTGGGTCCACCTTTCTTTTTTTGCATTGTCCCACTATTGCTGCCACTAGATAACGCAACAAAAATATGGGTCTATACGATGCTGGGTCCCCTGGTGGCTTCCCCGGTTTCGGCAGCAAAACCAGCTTCTGGACCTTCCACCTGTCTGGAAAATAGCTTTCATCTAATCATTTCTGTAGCACCATCCTGAACATTTCAGGGAACGCATGTAAAGCGGTTTTTAGCACTACATTGGGGATTCCATCCAGGCCAGGGGCTTTCTTCATCTTCCGACCCTTGGCAACTACTACGAGGGGCATACTAATGAAAAATTAATTTAGCATGTAAAACCAAATTTACCGTGTGAAAATTTTTGCAGACATATGTCTCAATGGTGATTTGAGGCTCTCATACAAATGAAACACAAATTTCTGCATAACTCGAGAACTAATCTAGCAAATGGAACCAAATTTGGCAGGTGGAGGTTTTTGAAGCCAAAAAATGTTTTTATCGTCCTTCTGGAAGGAGGACTCCCAAACAGATGAAGCACAAATTTCTGCAGGTATTTCTGTAGGTATTTGAGAGGCAGGAATGTTTCTATGATAGTTCAAGTCCCCTCCCCCGTCTTGAAGGGGGGGGGGGCTCATAAATACGAAACACACACAGAACTATTCAAGCAACGGAAACACGTGCCAGTTCTATTAAATTTACATTCATCTAGTTGCAAGCGTAGCAACGCTCGCACCGGGTTCAACTACTCTAAATAAAATGTACCAGATCATACTGTCCGTCAAAATATCATTTGAAAAAAGATAAAAAGTGGTTAAACAGATATCTGTCGGTTTTACGACTGTGAGATAGTAACCTCTCAACATTTACTATGTGACTGCCCAGCATTGTTTGTACGTAGAAGACAATATTTCAACAAGGCCATTCTAAATCCTTCTGAAATTTGGATGGAAAATCCAAATATGGTGGTTGAGTTTATTCTTAGCATCATAGCAGATTGCTGTACCTTGCATAATGCGCCTTTGTATTTCTCTGCTGGTGTCGTTATCGACGGTCATCAATGAGCCCAGATACACGATTTCGTCTACCGCTTCGATTTTATCACCGTCAATTTGAACTCGTGGTGGCAGGTAGAGCTCGAAAAAATTTGACACGAGTAAAAAATATATTCAGTGTGCTCAATTTTCTCTACACTCTCGTTTTATTTTAGTCAATTTTTGAGTACAATTGAATACTTTCTCTTTTTCTCTAACGAAAATGTTACTCAATTTGCGTTGAAAAGTTGATCAACTCAATTGATTACAAATTAAATTACACAATTAAAGTATGACTTCAAACTATCTTTACTCACTTTTGGGTAGCCATACTTCCGACGAATTTGGGTCAATCGTACTCACATTTGGATTGTTTAGATATAGCTTGTAGAGACAGTACGTGACGAACAAGATGTTGTCTCAGTTAAGGCTCGAACGCAGTTATAACAGAAGCGGAACGGCGACGGCAGCAAAAGAGCCCAATCTGATGAAACCTGCTTGTCGTACAGAATACTGATTAGATCCAAGTTGATTCCAATTGGATATATCGACGTCATTTGCGACAACTGTCAAACTTGCCGTTTCCGTTCCGTTTCCATCCACATAACGTTTGGACATATTATTTACATTATTATATATGTTATGAGATTGTTCTTCAATAGATTGCTATAATGACTGATTTTGATGTGCACATCACTCAAATATACTGTTTATCAAACAACAATGATCATTGCAGATTGTCCTTGATAGGGCCAAAGAAAATTCGGCCAAACAGTACCTTCACGATAGTATTAAGCAACACACTGGCACGGAATGTCCGGATGCAAGCACGTTGTCGAGAAATCTGGAGAGCCCGAAGAGTTAAGCGCAACCAAATCTTTGATGCTCAACCGCCGGACTGTCAAACAAGTCGAATTTAACGTAAGTCTTTGCAGTAGATTGTCCGGATTCGGTTGGCAAGTTTTAAGAATGTTTTCTTTTTTCTTACATTTTGCAGGTTGGGAGTATCTCGCAAGGTGACTACGAACTAATCGTTAAGAGCCTGGATAATAGCTTTAGCTTCGAACAGCGTGTAGAACTTGAGTTTGAACCCAAAACTATGTCCGTATTTCTCCAAACTGACAAGCCTGTGTACAACCCGGGAGATTTATTGAAATTTCGGGTCGTGGCAGTCGATATCGACACTAGACCGGTGACGAGTATTAAGTCAGTTGCCATATCATTGGATGATTCCGAAGGAAATTCTATCAGGAAGTGGCCATTTGCTAGATTGCACAATGGCGTGTTTGACTCATCGGTACAGTTAGCGTCGTCACCGCCGTTGGGCAAATGGAAAATGACTGTGAAAGCTACGGATGATGTAAGTGTGTTGTAGAGTGTTGGGTCCCAGAGCTGTACTACCTGCTTTTGTTGTTACAGGTCATCATTTCCAATGTCATAGACGTGAAAGAATATGTGCTGCCAAAATATTTCGTCAAAGCCTACCCGTCCAGAGTTCTTCTGGCGAACGAAAAAAAGGTGTCTATTACTGTGGAAACTGCTTACACATTTGGTAAACCAGTTGATGGAACTGTTACCTTGGAACTCTTTTTGGACGACACTATTCGTAAGCCGGACTTTACTAAAGTTGCACGAATAACCGGCCAGACTACCTTAGATTTCGATCTCGCTGATGAAGTAGATGTTAACGGAGATGATAGCTTCACTTACATTACCGCGAATGTTTCCGTTATGGAAACATTTACTAGTGAGTGGTGTGCCAATGACTTCAAAGTTAAATTGATTATGATTCGAAATATTTTCAGATCGTTCAATTAAAATCACGGAGAAAATTCCCATCTACCGGTTGCCTTATACCATCACGACTCAGCTATCATCACCGGCCTTTCGTCCCGGAGTTCCTTATCGAGTGTCGTTGGTTGTGAAAGACCACCTTGGTAAACCTCCACGGTCCGGTCAACCGTCCACGATTGAGGTGAAGGCAGAGTTCGAGTTACCCGTCGACAGCGTGGTCCAAACTGTGGAAGCTGACCTTGACGAGAGTGGAGTAGCTTCGTTCGTTCTTCAACCACCTTCGAATGCCCATCAGCTCAAAATAACCGTAAGTAGTTCGAATCCACATAAAGATTAAGTTACTCCGAGTCACGGGAGCTGTACTGAAAGCAGTTTGCTTTGGAATTGCTTCACGTGTTTTGCTGAACGTTTCATGAGGATGTATGCAGTTTGAAAAAAAATTGTCTTAACTGTGGTCTTCAGTAGATCTGTGCGCCGCCGCGCCGCGCCGCCACCGCCGACGATTTTATGGCGCCGTCGCCACTACCGGCGCGCCACTTCAGTATTTTGCCCACGCCGCCTGGCCGTTTGAGGCTCAACGATGATTTTTTTCTCCGTGTATACATCCCTTCAGTTATGCCTGGAACAGACATACAACGTACATCGTTGTACTCCTTTAGTCTAGCACGTGTTTTTTAGTACTGGATTAAAGTATTTTGACAGTTCGTACAACGCTGTACGTTGTATGTCTGTACTAGCTATTATGTACATTAGCCTTTCAGAAACCTGTGTTTATTAAGGGCCACCCACAATTGATACGTTGCGGATGCGTTGACGTAGAGGTGACAGAAAAGCTATGGGAGAAAACTTGTCAAATTCACGCAGAAGCGCATCCGCAACGTATCAATTGATGGGCCAGCCATTACTGATGACATCTGACGATGCGATCATGCTCACACAACTCTTTCATTTGTATTACTGTCTCTTCTTTTTTCTCAGCGGAGCTGTTTACCCAATCTCTGTTAGCGCTCATAAGTCAAGTTGTTCCAGTTTTTGACGAAATTGAGTAATTTTTTCGAGAGAAAAAAAGGGGCAGTAATATAAATGAAAGAGAGGCTGATTTAAGCGTGATGTGCCCTCCAGAAGCTGTGCGTGTGAGACGGCGATCAGCTCTCGTGTCGTTTCGTTCTACACTCCCGCGTTACTCATCACTTTTGAGTACAATTGTATGTCTATCTCTCTTTTCTCTCACGAGATATGTTACTCAATTTTCATAAAAAGTGGATTCTGCATGCTTTTTTCAATATAGTGCTTGATTTTTTTTAACTATACTATTAGATACAAAACAAAATTAGTATGCCTTTCTTCTCTGAGTTTGTATCGAAAAAACACCAAATTGGCAGATTGTCCCATCGTTGAAATTCTAGGCGCAAAAGTCCCACTTTTCTAAAGAGATCTTAAAAAAAAACTGATTGATTAAATTTTGTAGCGTAACGTAGCTGGTACACCAGCATTGATAAGGGGCTTATATGCAAACTTAAACAAGCCTAGGCGCTGACATGGCGAAAAACAGTGACAATTAAGTTCTGACTTTCCTTAGGTGAGTTGGCACAAACAGTTTTCTTGCTGCAACTTTTTCATTTCAATTTCAATTTGAAAACTTTGCAAGGATGACTTTAAGGGTATAAAATGACGCACATTTTGAAGATACAAAATAGTTGCTAGTTATTGTATTAAAAAAGTTGTAGTGGTTGAAGTGTGAAAAATATACGTTTTTGCAAGATATCTTATTCCCCTTTTTTGCAAATATTTGCAAACACAGAGTACGTGAACTGAAAGTACAAACTTCCATCTACAAGATCTGTGCAAAATTGTTTGTCCCCTTTTGTCCCCTTTAGGAAAAAAACTCGTTTTAAAATTGGATAATTTCTGCATAATATTCGATCAGCAGCATCAACAATTATCACCAAAGACCGTAACAACGCAAGTTTTTTATAAAAATGTTTATATTTTTATATTAATCCATCTCCGTTAATTTATTAACATTTATATCACAGACAAACAGACATAACACAGCGAACAATTTGCACTACAAATCATCGTCACTAATACGCTTGCGCCATCTGTTGTGCACCCTGTGAAGGATGAATAAGCTGAACAGATGGCAGTAGTGTGTTAACGTCAAACGTAAGAAAATCAGCTATACGATATTACCAATTAAGAAACATTTGAATTCACCGTTTACTGGGTAATCGATGAAGAAACTGCAAGTGTTTTGTATGTTTGTCTACGTTAACGTTTATAAATTTGTTTGCTTACATTTATTTTCATCATTATACGTTCATTTCTCTATAAACATTTATATATTTATCAAAATACATTTACATTTTTATATTTACATACGAATATTAACATTAATATATTTACATAAGCATATTGACATATGTAACTAAACATATTAAAATAGCTAAATATATCAAGATAAATACATTAATGTGTAAATAAATAGATGTAAATATGTCAGCACACACAAACAGACATACCACTTGAAGTTTTATTTCAGTCGATTTACCTATTAAACGGTCAATTTCAAATGTTTCTCAGTTGGATAGTATCGCCTCTGAATAGCGCGTACTACTCGATTTTTTCTTACTGTTTAACGTTAAACACACTACCGCTATCTGTTCAGCTTTATCATCCATTACAGTGTCGCCAACAGATGGTGCAAGTGTGTTAGTGACGATGATTTGTAGAGGCACCGTGATGATGTGTGTATATGTCTGTTTGTCTGCCCGTATAAATGTTTATTAATTAACGGAGATGGTTTAATATAAAAATATAAACATTTTCATAAAAAAAAACTTGCGTTGTTACGGTCTTTGGTGATAATCGAAGATAGTGTGCTCGAACGGCACACGGCAATAAACAACCAGCAATGGCAACC
>JASCZW010012864.1:0-27216 GCA_034211315.2 Aedes japonicus
GTTTGGATAACCTAGATCATCAAAAATTATCTCATAATGTCTGTTGTGCTTCCAAGATATTCAATGAATATGTTACATTACACAGTGTAGCTTGCATAACCCAGAAATATTTTGTTACAACGGTATGTCCTTGTTCTGATCTCAAGGATAAGTTTGCATGACCTATAATATACTGCTTTATAATGTTTGTTGACCTTTAAGAATATTGATTTGAATCTGTTTGTATATTTTTGTAACTTTAGATTGCCAGTGTGGTGAAGTTCGCCTCCAAGCAGTGCCCCTTGAAAACGTTAAGTTCACGCTTAACAGATAAAGGAAAACGAACTATAGAGGGTGCGCCACACGGCGCATTGGGATCAATTTCAGTAAGACCCCAATTACGGATACTGGCTGATTGACGGAATCACGTTACGGTACCACGACTTCGAGCTGGCACCTATGTCGTCTCCCTCAGTACTGTCGAGGTGACACTTGCGGGAAATGGCGAAGTTTCTTGCGGCAAAGGCTGTCTCCGTCCCTCTAAAACCTTGGCAGGCCTTCAGAAAGTTCCATCTCCATCGACCGGCTTTGATAGCTGGGCGGGAACAGGCTCAGATGCCCATCCTGACTTTGGCCTACGAAGGCGCACGTCAACCCTAGCATGGCCTATGCAAGTCCCAAGCTTGCATAGATAACCATGGGATCACTATGGCGACTACTACACGTGGTTATGAACACACCAGAATGGAGCAAGCTCCGAATGAAACGACGCAAAGGGGGAGGCGAACCCGTTCACCAAAAAGAAACTTACGAGATCCCCTCCTGGTAAGAAGGCAGGATCTGGCGGCACATCCGACACGTGCGGATACGCGACAGCCTCGGATGCATGGGTCTTCGGGAAAACGGGAGAGGCCATAGATGAGCCATGGGTCATGCGGGCCATGGGAGGAACTACGAAACACTTCCTAAAGTGTTAGTAGTCGCTGAACAACTGATCGCGATACTCGACTTTTCGTCGTCTTGCAACAACATCAGCAAGGATCTTAAACATAGCTTACTGCTGCTTCGTAGGTCCGTTCAGGCGGAATGTCGTGAGAGGGCTTAACTTTTAGCCGACCAAAGTGCCAGGGAAATGGCAAGGCTAGTTGCAGCTGAAAAGACCCGGGAATCCGTCTGCAAGTACACGCAGACGGAAGCGTGAGATCTCGCCCCACCTACCGTGGTGGCAGGGACATCGAAGCGTGCAAGGCAGTCACTGGGGGAAACCGCACCCGGTGGCTCAAAGAAGCGACTGGTGTCTGACGGCCCCATTGGCTCAAAGACATTTGCGAGCGTGATGTCTGGACTGGTGGGTCCATCTGCACGTCCTGTGGGGCGCAAAGTGAGGGACCTCGGCACCAAGAGCGGCAAAAGAGAGCAATGGTGGCAAAGGGGCCAATAGCACCACCTCGATGGCACCTGAAACCTCAAGGGCTAAGAGCGACCCAAGTGACAAGGCCGGTCCCAGCAACGGATGGGATAACCGAAGAGGCACGAGCGACGACCCTTCAATGCAATGGTAGGAAAACCCCTGGACCAAGGTCCGAAAAAATGAAAAATGGAAAGAAAAAGAGTATAGAAGCCTAGCTCGAAAGCATTACCGTGGTGAGGCCCTCATCGTTAAGACCGACGAGTCTAAGTACTCCGAGGTCCTCAAAGCGATGCGCGGAGACGCTAAGCTCGCGGATCTAGGTGCCGAGAACCGCACTCGCACCGGCGAAATGATCCTCGAGTTCAAGAAGGATACGCAAGCTAGAAGCTGGCCGAACAGGTACATACGTCCTTGGCCACGTTAGTGACTCTCCAATGCAAAAACTTGAATGAGATCACGGATGCAGGCCGAAATCTCCACGGCTATCATGACCCAGTGTGGGATAGAGATTGCCTCGACAGCCATACGGCTGCGAAAAGGTCCACTTGGGACCCAAGTGGCAACAATTCGACTGCCAGTTGTAGCCACAGACTCTATCCTAAAAGCGGAAACATTCAAAGTGGAGTAGTCTGTTAACCCAATGAGTTTGCATCAGCCATCAAAGGCTTGCTTTCAGTGCCTCGAGAGCGGGCATATGTCGTGGGAATGCAAAGGCTCCGATAGGAGCGATCTTTCCCGAAGGTGCGGAGGAAAAGGCCACAAGGCTCGGGACTGCAAGGAGCCCCCTAAATGCATGACGTGCTCTGGGAAACCAGACGACAAGCACGTCACGGGGGGTCCCATGTGCCCGGCCTACAAGGGTATACCCAAAGGTAAACACAGTGCGGGTAACACAACTGAACCTAAACCACTGTGAGGCGGTCAGCAACAGTTCAGGCACAGTTCGCGAGTCAGGAACGGATATTGCAATAATATCCGACCCATACCGTATCCCTGCCGGTAACGGAATCTGGATTGCGGATGGACCCAAGAAGGCGGTATTTTGGATGACGGGCAAGTTCCCAGTCCAGGAGCTTGTGTCCACCTCAAACGAGGGCTTTGCGGTTGCAAAAGTGAACGGAGTATTCATTTACAGCTGCTATACACCACCGAGATGGTGGTAGACCAGTTCTCGCAAATGGTAGATTGAATTACAAAGGAGCTAACTGGCCGTATCCCGCTGGTAGTAGCGGGTGACTTTAACGCCTGGGGGTTAGAATGGGGCAGTCGCCTTACCAACCCAAGGGTCCAGATTTTGCTGGAGGCCTTGGCCAGGCTCAACGTAGACCTGGCCAACGTAGATACTAGTAGTACCTACCATAGAAATGGAGCGGAGTCGATTATCGACGTGACGTTCTGCAGCCCTGGGCTGTTGAACAACTGGAGGGTGGAGGATGGCTACACCTATAGCGACCACCTGGCGGTTCGCTATAGCATCACCCACAGAGCTAGGCAGCGCGCAGAGGGAGGAGCACCCACTCCGTTCGTCCGCAGATGGAGGACGTCGTACTTCGATAATGAAGTATTTAAAGAGGCGCTAGAGCGGGAACAGAGATTGACCGGTACCCAAAATCCTCGTGAGGATCAACTCGTACCAATTCTTACACAGAGTGCTAGCGACGCAACCATGCCCAGAAAGGTCAAACCTAGGGATGGAAGGTTGCCGGTTATACTGGTGGACAGAGACCATCGCAGACCTCCGGAGATCTTGCCACTAAGCTAGAAGGACTGCACGTGTGCAAGAGCTACAAGGCCAGCAGACGAGCCTGCTTTCGGGGTCTGTGTTCAAAAGCCAACGCGAACCCATGGGGTGACACCTATCGGGTGGTAATGGCTAAAACCAAGGGCACGACAGCTCCAACCGAGCAATCACCAGAGTTACTACAGGTCAACATCAGGGGACTCTTTCCGAGTCACGACCAGAGTCTCTGGCCCTTATGATGGCAGAATCGCTCCACGTATGGCACCGTGGACGAAAGGGGACGAAGCACACCGTTACAATCGAGGAAATCGTTGCGATAGGCAAATCGTTGAAGGTAAACAAAGCGCAAGGACCTGACGGTATACTGAATCTGGCCATCAAGGCGGCTATTTCACTGGCGCCCGGAATGTTCAGGGTGGCAATGCAAAGATGTCTGGACGAGGGCGTCTTCCCGGACGCCTGAAAAATCCAGACTCTAGTACTGCTACCAAAGGCAGGGAAGCCACCAGGGGACCCATCGGCATATAGACCTATATGCCTGTTGGATACAGCGGGCAAAGTGCTCGAAAGGGTTATTCTTAACAGATTAACCAAGTACACGGAGGACTTAGACGGTCTGTCTAAAAACCAGTTCGGCTTTCGTAAAGGGAAGTCGACGGTGGATGCAATTCTGTCCGTCACCAAAATGGCCAAGTGGCAATCAGCGCAAGAGGCGAGGTGTCCGCTACTGTGCGGTGGTCACCTGACGTGCGAAATGCGTTCAATAGCGCCAGTTGGGTAGCTATCGCTGACTCGCTTCAACGTCTTCACGTTCCGGGATACCTGTACAAGATTCTGGGAAGCTATTTCCAGAATCGCGTGCTGGTGTACAACACAGAGGTAGGCCAGAAACGTTGTCAGAGTACCGCAGGCGTCCCGCAAGATTCAATCCTGGGCCCGGTGCTCTGGAACACGATGTACGACGAGGTACTATGGCTTGAATTTCCGAACGGGGTGAAGATCGTTGGGTTTGCAGACGACATCCCCCTTGAGATATGTGGTGAATCCATCGAAGAGGTGGAACTAACGACCTCGCACTCCATCGGCATTGTGGAGGGATGGATGAGCTCCAGGAAACTGGAGCTAGCACACCACAAGAATGAGGTCACGGTCGTTAACAACCGAGAATCGGAGCAACACGCGACGATTAGTGCAAGGTAACTTCACAATCGAATCGAAGAAGGCTTTGAAGGTATCTGGGGTCATTTACCAGTCAAGTCGACTACACCTGCAACCGTCGAACAGCTCAGCAGTACAGGGGAGCAAGCGCAGGCTCCTGGCACTCGGCGCCTTGTCGATAATGAGGTAAGCAAAGATAAACAAAGAAAACAAAGACGTAGTACTACGTCAAAATCTTCAATAACAAAGAACAACATGTTAATACGAACGGGTAAAAACATGTATGCCCTTGCAACATGTTGCTCATGGTTTGTCACAAAACGACATTCCTGCGCATTCCTTTCCATCATTTGACGGTACATCAATTTGCTTCAAAACCATCCAAGCAACACTCTATTCTTCGCCTTTAATTACCGGTTCCACGTCAATAAACGTATGATCCAAAACAAAGCCTCTCATTTTTTTCGCGTTGATTTACACATCTGAACGCACCGGCCGCAAGTTGGACTGTTGCACCACCTGAAATCAAAAGTCAAAGTACCTGCGTTTCCAAGACCTCAGGATGGATCAAGTGATGTTTTAGCTGAGTGCAATACTATGTTTTACAGTAGGTAGCAATTGCGGCGTCAATCTAGCATTTAACCCCAAAAAATAAGAGAATCGAGAAGCCGTTATCGCTTGTTGCTTTTCGCAGTAAACACGCATTGCCCGGAAAATGGTAACAATCGTGATTGGTGAAATTGGCTCGTTCGAAGCGCACGCACATGAAAGCTTACATGGCATCCTGGGCCATCGAGCGGATGTCTCTCCTTATCGCTTTGTTACGCACACTCAACCGCCCTCGATCACTCAACATCCCAACAATATTTAATCACTATTACGACACGGAAAAGGCTCAGTGCTTTGATCTCCAGGGGAGTCCCCTCTCCCCCGCCCACCAGTCCTCAAGCGGATAAAATGCCTAGTAAATACAAAATGCCTGAAAATGGAAACCGACCTCCGATAGGGCCTCGAAAACGATGACGATGCGCGAACGTCTGATCCGTTCCGGTCATCTGATCGCCCGAGAAGATGCCGGGAGGTGGAGAAGAGAAAAACTTTAAATTTCCTTGTCGGGTGCGGGTGCGAAAAACATACGCGAATCCGGGGGACGTTATGCAGTGAAGCAGTCCGTTCCGGTCCTTCCGGCGCTGTCAGTGCAGCGAAGTCAGTGGGGTTGGCTGGTGTCTTCATTTGCGGTAGGGTGCCGTGATAGATACGCAAAAATGACAGCAAATTATATAGGCTGAAATTGCGCACCTCCAAAATCTCACACCAACTGGCGGAGAGCCGCACGGTCAGTCGCAGTCGAAATGGGTGCTGTGGATGGGGGCGAAGACTGCTGTCCGAATGAATGGAATGAATCGAGTGGGAAGGAGCGCTCAGAGATATTATGTATCAATTAGTTGGTGTATTGTTGTGATGGTTTAAATGTAGTTTTTTTTTCTTTCTATGTTTCATACATCATTATAGATTTCTTGCAAGTCATGAACCAGCATTCATACATAAACAAATTGCTTTACCGTAACTCAGTTGATAAAGGCTTTCATAGAAGGATCATGTGGAGGCTTGGTTTAGTTTCAGGTAAAATTATTCCACATGTCAGAGCGTAAACTTTTGATTGCACTCACCATTTTACGAGTACTTTTTTTGACATTTTAACGTAACTTTTGACATTTTTCAATAAAATCATCAACATCAATCGGAGCGAGGAAGCAACCTTCGGCTTTCAACTATTTACCTGGTGACTGCGGAACGGACGTCGAGGATTGATTGAATTTGGACGGTTGGAGGAAAGTTATGTATTGTATTGATGAACTGAGGGGAGCGTTTGGTGTGATGTTCTTATTTTGGTATACGGAATGATTTTTGTCTGGATTTTTTACCTGAAAAGAGAAGAAAATAAACACAATGTCAGTTTTTTTTTGTTAGCTTCGGAGGTATTGAAATTAAGAATGCAAGACAATCCTTAAGGTTTCTATAAGATGGTTGATTAATTTACGTGAGTGAGTCAATCATAAAGTCAGGAATATTTTCAAATAGGAGACGCTGTTTCAGTGGATGATAACAGGGTAGATGATTTTCAAAATGAAACGTTGCTCGCCTGTGAAGCCTAATTATTTGATAAAGGGTGTTTCGATCAAAATTTGGTCGACTTAAACTTGACGCATTCCTTTTCATCGTGTATTAAAAACTATGGACACGCCTCATTTTGAAGATGACTGCATGTAGCATCATGCTTCTATTTTGATTTTGAGATTAGCACTTCAGTTATCAAAATGTCGTCGAAGGAAGAGAAGCAACGCATCGAAATTTTGCACGTGCATAGCGAAAATCCAAACTACTCTCCGCCAAGTTTGCGAAATTTTTGAATGTGGCTAAATCAACTATTTCCAACATATTAAAAGTGTTTGGTGAACGTTTGTCGACAGCCAGGAAAGCTGGATCGGGGGAAATCGAAAGCCGGAGGCCACAGCGACGACAAAAAGAGTTGCCCGCTGTTTCGAGCGGAACCCCAACCTCTCCGTCCGAGATGTCGCAAAGAAGCTGGGAGTGGCGCCCTCAACCATGGATAGAGCTAACAAACGAGCTGGACTGTCGACTTACAAGAAAGTGGTGACTCCAAATCGCGACGATAAACAAAACACGTCGGCCAAAGCACGATCGCGAAAGTTGTACACGACGATGCTGACGAAGTTTGATTGCGTGGTACAGGACGATGAAACTTACGTCAAGGCAGACTTTAAACAGCTTCCTGGACAGGAATTTTATACGGCAACCGGACGGAGAAAGGTGGCAGATATTTTCAAGCACATTAAACTGTCAAAGTTCGCGAAGAAATATCTGGTGTGGCAGGCCATCTGTACCTGTGGCTTGAAGAGCAACGTTTACATTGCAACCGGAACCGTCAACCAGAAAATTTATCTGAGCGAGTGCCTACAAAAACGTCTACTGCCTCTCCTGAAGCGACACAATTGTTCCGTTCTATTTTGGCCGGATTTGGCATCTTGCCATTACGGAAAAAAGGCCATGGAGTGGTATGCTGCCAACAACGTTCAAGTGGTGCCCAAGGACAAGAACCCTCCCAACACGCCAGAGCTCCACCCAATCGAACAATATTGGGCCATCGTCAAGCGGAACCTTAAGAAGACTCAAAAAGCTGTTGTGAGCGAGAAACAGTTCAAGGCAAACTGGCGTTCTGCGGCGAATAATGTGAGCAAGGAGACTGTACAAAATCTTATGGCAGGTGTTTAACGAAAGACCCGACAATTCGCATTCGGTAAAAAGGAAGATTAGCTGAATATTTTTCCTGTATTTTGTATTAACTGAACTTGAAAAAGAAAAAGAATTTGACTTATTAATAAAAATTTGATCGACTCACACACATTACTGTTTGACCAAATTTTGATCGGAACACCCCTTAGGCTTGAGAGCCAATGTTGGGATCTTAAAAGTAATAGTATTCAATCGAAAAGTGTCCAAGTGAATCGAGAACTTGGTCAGTTTCCTACCAGTTTTGCTTAGCATTAGTTATACAATAGGGATTTGGATATTTACCCTCGAGTTAAGTGATTTATGAAATAAGTCCTAGATTCCAAGAAGTAAAAAAAATAATACCTAGAACTAAGGACACATTCTAGAAAGTTTAGTATGAAACTTTCCAAAACTTCAGGTAGGGACTTCCTGAAAAAAATAAAACTTTTTCGAAGGTCAGGCAGAAACTTTTCAGAAGTACAGAGAGCACTTGTAAGAATTTCAAGCAGAAATTATCCAAACAAATCAGGACCAAAAAAAAAGTTTTCTTCTTCTTATTGATGCATTTCCAGCTTACTGTTTTCACAATTTGCTTATTGCTTGCTTTAAACTTGGTGTTCTAAATGCACTTCCACAGTTATTTATTGAGAGCTTTCGATACCAGGTACTTTTTTTGCATTAGTATGATTGTGTGGCATGAACAATCATACTTTTTGCCCAGGGAGTCGAAAAATTTTCTTTATCGAAAAATACCTCGATATGGTATTGCTGTGTAGATGCGCCTTTGCTGACTGAGCAAAGGGAGAACACGGAAAGGAACTTTCAAATAGCTCTCCTGAACTTCTAGAACGTATCGTTTTGAGCATTGAGCTCATAGCTCCAAACGATACGTCTTTGAGGTTCAGGAGAGAACTTCTATGATGTTAAGGAAAAAACTTCAAAGAGATTCCGGATATAAAGAAATTCCCAAAAGAACTTCTAGAAGTGCTAGAGAGTGTTACCGCAGTTCAAAACAGAATATTTCCGAATTGATGAATGAAGTAATCTCAAAAGAACAGAAAGAAATGTTCCAGAAGCAAAGGGGGTACTTTCTAGTAGTGTAAGCTAAAATGTCTCAGAAATTCAGGTACAAATTTCCCAGAAGTTCAGGAGAAAACTTCCCAAAAGGTTCAGAAGAGGACTTCTCAGAAGTTCAGGAAAAAACTTCGAACAAATGTTATGGAATTTCCCAAAATATTCTAGAGTGCACTTTCCCAAAGTTTCGGTGAAAAAGAGTTCAAGATGGGTCAAGATCAGAAGTTTAGAAAGATTATGGACTCAGGAAAAAAATTCTCCGAATTTCAGGAAGAAACTTACCAAAGAGGGCACTACCGCTTATTTAAAAAAAAAATTCACAAAAATTTGAGGAATTCTGGAGAAGACTTCCCAGAAGTTCCGCATGTAACTTCCCAACAGTTTAGTTGGAACTACCCAGAAGTGTTAGAGAGCTTTCCTGAAGTTCAGATTCGAGCATTCCAGAATTTCAGAATGAGCTTTTCTCGAAGTTCAGGAGTTCCCAGACGTTCAGGTTGATACTTCTGAGAAAAACAGAAAAAAACTTTCCAAAATTATTGAGGGTACTTTCTAGAAGTTTAAGCGGGAATTTCTCAGCAATTCAGCAACAAACTTCCCCAAAGTTCAGGAGAACACTTCCATAAAGTTCAGAAGAGAATTTCTCAAAAATTTAAGAAGAAACTTCCAAACAGTTTAAGAAGGTTTTTCTAGAAATTCTGGAGAAAATTTTCCCAAAGTTTTTGGAAGGTTCGGTTGGGTTATTAGATGTGAATTTCTGAGAACATCAGGAGTAACTGCTAAGAAATACATGAGGAAACTTGCCAAAAGTTCAGGAGGAAATTTCTCAGAATTTTTGCAAATGATCAACAGCTAAATGAGCTTGTTAAACACGGTTCAAATGCACAGTTTGTTTGCTCTGATCCTTTCTGCGGTATATCATACTGTGCCATGCCTTATAAATGCAACTAAAATCTTGAGAAGAACAAAGGGTGACAAACTGGTTGGTCACCATAAAGTGTATTCAATCGAAGAGGTTTATAATTTCAAATGTCACAATCAGAAAAAAGCTCAATAAGAGAGTTCTTCGTTAACATACTGGTCTAGTAACAGGACACAGTCCGAGTAGATATCATTTGAAAAACGTTGGCCAGATTGGGAATGAGATCTGTCGTTTCAGCAGCATGGAACGTGGAAGAAACCTCGGAACATCCGCTCTGCAGTTGTGAGGCTGTATACGAGCGCAGATTTTAGTTTCTTCACAGTGGCTACATGCAACCTAAGGAAATTTTGATGCGAATAGAAAACAGGGGTATACCACAAAAGTTCAACTCAGTGGACGTAGTAAATCTACGCCCCAACAAAAAAAAACTAAAAGAAACTGCCTCATTGAGCTGTTTGAATGATGACGTAGAAACTACGCAACTAAATGTAAACCATTTGCATTGTGCAATGCAATATTCTTTGAATTAACCTTTTCAGGCCTATGTTTTTCCAGGTGTTGTAAAACAAGCCACTTGGTTTATTCTGATTTATTTGGTGCTCAATAACATTGGAACAATAGAAAAATAAGTAGAAAATCTTTTTTTGGGACGTGCTAGATCGTTCAAACTGTCCTGGAGTTTAGAACTTAAGATCTACAGTTGCGACAATAGCTTTATCCGCTATACAATGTTATGATACGTATTCATAAAGCTACTTGAGGCCATAAAGCTACTGTAACAATTGTTATTTTGAAAGACAGTTTGAACGACCTGAAATTAACAAGGTTATCTTATGCTGTCTGTGGACGTTTAAGAATATTCATATAATATAATTGAAAGTTTATTATAGCATTAAAAATTTATTATAGCATTATAGCCCAAAAGGCTGCGGTAACTTCTGTAAATTTTAAGTTCTGAACTTAAGGTCAAGCTTTATGAACATCCCAATATCTGATAATGACTAGTGATTTTACAGAAGACTCACTGAATTTTGTGTAAAGTCACCCGAATAGAATATTAATTGAATATGTTTGAATATTTATTGTAACTTTGTATTGCCTTAAAATTATCGTTACTACTGTAAATCTTAAGTTCTGAACGCTAGGACAGTTGGGATGACCTAGACCATCTCAAAATTACCTGCTTGTGTAGTTTAATGATCGAAAATGTTCACTGAATATGCTGGAATAAATGACGTTACTTTGTATATCCAAAAAAGCTACATTCACTGCCGTAGATTTCATGTTCTGAACCCCAGGACAGTTCGGATTACGTAGAGGACAAAGTTATAAAATAATGTTTTAGGTATTTCCAAAAGATTCCATTGTGGTATGTCCTTAAACTACTGTCACACATGAAGATCTTATGTTTTGAACTTCAAGACAGCTTGAATGACCTGGAATATCCCAAGATTGTCACGTTATGTCGGTTGACTTTCCACAATATTCAATAAATATTGTTAAATACATTTTGTCCCTTTGCATGCTCCAAAAGCCTACTGTTACAACTGTAGATCGTATATTCTGAACTTAAGAACAGGTTGGGTGACCTAGATCATCCCAGCTTATCTCACAATGTTTTTTTAATGTTCGAAAATATCCACTGAATATTTTCGCATACGTAGCGTAACATTGCATAACCCAAAAATCTATAGTTACTACTGTATCTATAGTAGGGTAAGGGGATGTAATGTTAGCCTAGCTCCTTCATTCGGCCTATGTACCAAATGTGTTATTAATTTAGCGATAATCAACAAAATCATGCTGCTACTAGAACGACCGATGTAATCTGAAGCTAGTGAGACAATATTAATCATCTTATAGTTGTTTACGCGTAATTTTCGATTTCTTGAACTTTTGGGGCATCTTGATTTCACTGGTTAATCTGAACAGATGATCTGAACGATATTCAAATGATCAAAATTTGGCTATTTGACTCGATAAAGCAAGTAATGCAGTCTGGATGAGCAGAAAATAGTTACACGTTTAAAAGTCACTGTTCACATAGCTAAAATAACAATGATTTTACAAGAAAATCGTAGACCCAATGTTGGGGACATATTTTTTTTATGTTCCCAACTATGGCCTGTTGTATGAATGGGACGAACCTGCATCCATGAATAGACCCAATTTGGTGCCTCTAGACCAACATTAAATCCACATCCCTCGAATGTTTCTGAATTTATAAAAAGAGTTGTGTAACTTTTCGTGACACATACTACCAAATCTTTTATCAAACTTATCTTTGCAAGTGTATAACTAGTTGAATCTCGCTTACAGCTTAAAAACTTTGTGAGTTATAATAAAAAATGTGATCGATGGTTGCATAATAGGCTGAGTTAAGGGACACATACCCTATTTTAAGTTCTGAACTCAATGACAATTTGGATGACCTAGAACATCAACATTATCAGATAACTGCTGATCTTCTAAAAGGTTCATTCAAAAGGTTCAAAGATTCATCGTTGCATTCTATAGCCCTAAAAGCTACTGTTACAGCTAAAGTTCTGAACTCTAGCGGTAAGCTAGAACTTCCCAGAAAGACACGAAAATATTTAACGTTTATCAACGAGAATTTAATAATACATATGGATGTGTACCTGATTCTAAAACAATGCTTTACACTATTAATAACCCATATTTTTTCTCTTGTACTTCTTCATATTGAGAATATACTAGGTCGTCACGTATGCCTTAAACTCAGATGTTTTATATATTGGCCAGATAGGAGAATAGATGTAGAACAAATTTGTCGAAGACAGTGAACACTTTGATTCAGTATGCGTTTTTAAACAGCCATATTGCTTTTGAGGTCATAAAGGGTGTATTTGATAAAAATGGCACACACATATATACTCATCAAAATTAAACTGATTATCGGATTTTCTTGAAATTTTCAGTGAATGAAGAACTACTAATGAGTTTTGATTTACAATATTTGTTTTATTCAATTTCGTCTCCCATCCCGAATGCCCGCATCTTCCTTTTCACTCCACCCATCAAATTTTGTACAACTGATTTTCCCAGTGTTTTTGTTGTTTTTACCCAAATTTTCTTCAATTCTAGCTCTGTTTTTATAGTTTTGGGATGTTCGCGAAGTTCCGTTTTCATTATTTCAAAATCTTCTGTAACTGAATCGTATGAGTAAAAAACCTAGAAATTTGAGTAGATATTATCCAAAGTGTATTATTTACATCTGCCAAGTTTCATAGTTATACATTCAGTAGTTCCAGTCATGTCGTCGAAACAAGAAATTGTCCGTGAGAAAATTTTGTGCACTCACAATCAAAATCCAGGGGCGTCCCACCGGTTGGACCAAAACAAACCAAAAAAACGAGAGAGTTCCTCTCCCGTGCGCATCAATAAACAGAGTGAACACAATAGATCGCTAGAAAGAACTATACAACTATCGTATCATTTGTCGAGGATTTTGCGGGGAGTCATTTCATGCAATTTGCGCACAGATTGACTTCCCCTTGAGCGTGCTTCGATCACATGAAAAGAATATTTATTGGATGTGCGATGACTGTTCCACGATGTTCACTAACTGCCAATTTCGTAACATCATGTGCCGCAGTGAGAAGGATCTGAGTGGTTTACCTGAATCGATTAAATCAATTCAGGACGACATTATAAAGCTTAGCTCCGGTGGTCACAACCCTCGCTTCTAAGGTTGATTCGAAGCCTCTCACACCGTTCCGGCTCAACTCTAGTGGCTCAAGATTTCGCGCGGGCTGCCAATAAATGCGTCAATTAATTCGCCGAAGCGACGTAGAAGTGAAAATGGTGATCGTCCGATGTCGATTGCAGCAAACAAATCGAGTTGCGGAACTAAGTTGGCCTGTAGCACCATTAAAATGGTCCAGACCAACCGTAATTTCGTCTGGATACATCTGTCTGCTTTTCATCCGACTACGACCGAACAGGAAATTTCCGACTTGGTGTGTGAATGCCTACATCTGAAAATCGACAATAAACCGAAGGTGGTAAAACTTGTTCCAAAAGGGAAAGATTTGTCCACGTTGAATTTTGTCTCATTCAAAGTGGGTATAGACAAAAATTCGGAGAAAGGAAGCATTGTCCTGCGATTCTTGGCCGGAAAACGTTTTCTTCCGGCCCTTCGAGGATGATAAAGCAAAAAACGTGACCCGCATCGTGAAGTCCTCGACGGTGGAACCACAAAATCATCCAGCTCCTCTTGTGAACGTCTCAGCTACGGATCAACCTTGCCCGATGCTCCAGCTAATGTCAGCATGTTTCAACACCGGGATGCACGCGACGAAGGCCTTGGAAGCCCCCTCTGCCCTCGCCTCAGTTGTACCACATTCAAAAACCGATCGTCAGCTCTGTTCCAGTGTTCCCGCCACCAGAGTCATCCCGGTATTGAGTTCGGGGCTCCAGAGGGTCTTCCAGCCTGTTATCTCAGGCAAGTACGCGTGTAATTCCAGCTTTTCGCTTCCTGAATATCTTCCAATTTCCAGCTTGTACGAAAAGTTACCCGATTTAGAGACGAATCAGTGCACATCACATCCGAGACGCATCGTGGAAAGCACTCTGGAAGTCCCCGGTTCCTCTGCCCCAGTCGCGCCAATTCCAGCCACCGTACAGCATAGTCGTCTCGGCCCTGAGGGCAGATGCACACCAGGGGGTCTTCAACCTGCTTTAGCAGCAAGTACATTCACGATTTAGCTTCTCCTTTGCCTGATATTGCCTCGCATTCTAGTGATGTCATCGGTACTTCGGCTGCCACACGAGATTGTCATTTACTGCCAGAATGTCGGTGGTATTAACGGCGATGTCGACGATTCCGCATAGCTACTTCGGACCAGTGCTACGACATCATCGTCCTCACGGAGACCTGGCTGGATTCACGCACACTCTCTTCTCAGGTATTCGGCAAAGATTACGAGGTATTTCGATGTGACAGGAATGCCGATACAGCCATAAAGCAAAGGTGGGGGTGTACTAGTGGCTATAAGTACAAAATTTAAAGCAAAGGCTCATGAAAACCCCTTCGTGGACTCGTTTGGAACAAGTTTGGACGTCAATCAAATTGAGCAATCGCACATTATTCCTTTGCGGACTGGTTACATTCCACTCAACCGCATACGCGAGCGTGAACTGAATTGCAACACATTGCCAATCAGTTTCGCAATTTTGGAAAATGCCAAAGCAACCGACGAGAGTTATGTGTGATAGGCGACTTTAATCTGCCTGGGATTTCATGGAAATTATCTGACAGTGGGTTTCTATTTCCCGATGCCAATCATTCTGTCATGCATTCAATGCTTCGTTCCTTCTGGACAATTACAGCTCAGCCACTCTCTCCCGAATCAATCTATGTCACCAACCAGAACACACGCAGCTTGGACCTCTGTTTCGTGAGCGCCGAAGACACCGCTCCACTCTTATGCAAGCTCCCTCTCCTCCCTAGTGAAACCAACTCTTCATCATCTCGCCTTTACTGGTCACGTTACGCTCAAAGCTGGAACATGACTTCGAAATCTCACCTGACACAGTTTCCTACGATTTTGTTCGTGCCAATCATCGTAATATCGCCGAGCTACTCTCGCTTTTCGATTGGGATAACATTTTGGATACAGTCAATGTTGAGTCAGCCGCTCAAACATTTTCCAACGTTCTGGCATATGTCATGAGACAGACACGTTCAAAAAAATCCATCGTCATACGACTCGTCCACCTTGGCAAACGAGGCGAACTTCGTCGCTTGAAATCTGGCAAGAGAGCTGCCCTAGAAAATTCACAAAGCACCGGACACTAATTTTAAGTCGTCACTATGTAAGCATGAATCACGAATACAAACGAGTCGCGAAACGTTGCTTTCTTCAATATCGGCGTGGAATACAGAGAAAGCTCAAGTCACGTCCTAAACAATTCTGGAAATTTGTAAACGAACAACGCCACGAAGTAGGCCTTCCGTCGTCTATGTCGCTCCACGGCAACAAAGCTTCCACCCGCAGGGTATTTGCCAACTATTTTCCGAGAAATTTTCTAGCGTTTTCACCGAAGAGATGTTGAGCGATGACCACATTAGACTTGCGGCCAGCTATGTTCCCCCTGCCGGTCAAACCTTGGGCCAAGTCGACATCGATGCAGAGATGATAATCAAGGCCTGCTCAAAACTCAAATTATCTCATAATCCCGGGCCGGATGGAATTCCTTCGTCCTTTCTCAAACTACACCTGGATAGTTTGTTGCCCCGCTGACTGCGTTTTTCGACTATCTGCGGCTGTCGGTATTTTTCCTCGCTGTTGGAAATTTGCGCACATGTTTCCAGTACACAAAAAGGGAAGCAAACGGGACGCTGGAAATTATCGCGGCATAACTTCGCTTGGTGCTGTTGCTAAACTGTTTGAGCTTGTAATTATGGAACCGTTGCTCGCTCACTGCAAATCGTATATCGGTATCGACCAGCACGGATTCATGGCTGGTCGCTCCACTGCTACTAACCTGTTGTGCCTTACTTCCTACATTACTGACAGTATGGCGAAACGCGCCCAAACGGATGTCATTTACACCGACTTGTCTGCAGCCCTCGATAAATTGAACCACCGCATAGCTATTGCCAAACTGGACAGGCTTGGGATCAACGGATGCCTGCTGCAATGGTTTCAATCGTACCTCACTGACCGTCATTTGGCTGTAGTCATAGGAGATTGTCAGTCTCACATGTTCAAAGCCACGTCTGGTATACCGCAGGAGTAGTCGCTTGGGACCGTTGATTTTTTTGATCTACTTCAACGACGTAAATTTGGCTTTCGAAGGACCTCGACTATCATACGCAGATGACCTAAAACTCTATCTTCGAGTGCACTCACTCGACGACTGTCTCGCTCTTCAACGTCAGCTAAATGCTTTTGCCGACTGGTGCAACTTTGAATCGTATGGATGTCAGCCCGGCCAGATGCACGGTTATCTCGTTTTCGCACAAGAAACAGACTATTTTATTCAAGTATGTCTTGTTGGGCACCGAAATTGAGCGCGTCAGTCAAGTCAAGGACTTAGGAGTAATTCTGGACACCCAACTCACCCTCAAGCAAGCATATCTCGTGTCGCTATCGGCAAAGCCTCCTGCGTTCCCGGGATTCATCTTTCGGATTGCTGGGTGACTTCACGGGACATCTATCACTCGCCTCAAACTGTTGCACTGCTCCCCAGTCGCTCCCATATTGTGAGTATTGCTCGGTTGTGTGGACTCCTCATTGCTGCAACGGTGTCGGCGGAGCAGAGGCTGCTTCAACGACGGTTTTTTAGATTTGCCGCTATCGTAAACCGCGTGGACGGATCCACCGGCTAAGCCAAGCCACGAAAGCCGTACGCCACCCGATTAACCTGGCGTGTCAGCCTGTTGCACAGGAGATTCATGGACCTGGGCTGCGTGTCGCTGAACATCTTGCACGGGCCGCATCGGTACCGTGCTGATGCTTCTGGAGCAAATCAATATCAACGTGCAGCCCCGCGCACCTGAGGACTCGTTCAGCGCTGCCGGTTACCTCCACAACGAACCAATTACGAGACAGGTTACAGCTCGATGGCGGCTTCAGCAAAGGCTTTTTAAATGGGGTCTCCGCGTTGTTTGATTTAACGTGACTCGCCAGATGCTTCGTCGTAAGTTTAGCCATTTTTTAAAGACACCGTGTAATCTGGCATGGATGGCCGAATTTTTGAGTTTGTTTTATGTCATGACTATTAATGTACTGTTCTAGCTGCAGTAACATCATTGGGATTTCCGCACCATATCTGTTGATGAACAGAAACAAATAAATAAATAAAAACTAGAAATGAGAAGAAAAAAAAAAAAAAAGAAAAAAAAGAAAACAAGCCACAATGGTACATGAGCGTCTTTCCATGCGTCAATTGCCTGTTGAAGTGGCGGACTTGTTCTGTTGCTGCAACCTACCCCGCAGTGGGATGTTAGGCAAAGATTGACGTCCATGGCTCGAGTACCATTGGATACATGCCCTTTCGCTCAATTTTCAAATAAAACATCTATTAGATTTCCTACCTGCCGCACTCTGACGGAACTTTCACTTTCTCTTCACATCTTTCATTCTAGACAAAAACGTTAATGTTCACTCTTGGTGCCTCATGGTGATGAGCGAACACCTCTTTCTACATCACTCATTAGTAGTTCTTCATTCCCTGAAAATTTCAAGAAAATCCGATAATCAGTTTAATTTTGATGAGTATATATGTGTGTGCCATTTTTATCGAATACACCGTTTATATTTTAAGATATATTTTTAGCTCAGGGATTTACTGTGGTTAGGATGTGATAAATGAATGAGCAGCTGAACGCTGTTTTGTTGTTGATCTAATGGGGATAGAACGAGAGAAAGTGAAACATTACATAAAAAGAGGACATCACTGGGATTGAACTCCCGACCTTCGGCTCAGTTAGCAGAACGGGTAATCACTGGGCTATCATTTGAGGAGCCTCATCGTCGCCTGATGGTAACCACAACCGGCCGAGCATAAAAAGGGAACCCTGACCATACCGCAATAAGTTTTAATTCTGCGACAACTATCTGATGAGGCTAAAGAATTCCATTTCAATGTTCTTTTTTAAATCCATCCCCAAAAATGTTACCCATTTTTACCTCGGTTAGTGCGCGAGAACATTTTGCACACGCACCTCGACAACCTATTTCTTTCGCACCGAGCCATCGGAAAGATGTTGAAAATTCACCAGTCTACAGTGTCTCGTGTCATAAAACGTTTCGGGGAACGTTTAACTGTCGATCGGAAGAAGGTGAGTGGTAGAAAAAGTGTTCCGCAGTTTGTGAAGGATCACAAGTGAGTGGTTGTTGCTTTTAAACGCAAACCCAACTGTTCCGTTCGGGATGTCACGGAAAAGCTTCAGAAAGCCAAGAAACGAGCCGGGCTCCGTTCATTCAAAGTTCAGAAAGCTTCAAACCGCAATGAAGAAGCTGTACACACAAATGTGGAAGAAACCACACTGCTGCATCATGGACGATGAAAAACACGTAAAAGAGGACTTTAAACAAATTCCCGGCAACTAGTATGTGACTGCGAAAGACAAATTCGATGTTCCACTCTCCAGAGTTGCGGCCAATTTGAAAAATAATGGGCTATAATAAAGCACGAATTACGCATCCTAAAGTTGTCACTACAGAACAGGAAATGCTGAAGTCATGGTTGAAAGCGGAAAAAAATGTCGGTTCAAGCGTTGTACAAAATCTTACAGGGTGCGGCAGAAAATAATGCGAAAATGTTCAAACTTGAGTATTGGGTTAATTCGTATAGCTAAGTGCTTAATTTCTGTCGAAAGTGTATTTATTTATGTTTACTTTCAAGTGATGCATTCAAACATTCTATTTGTTTTTATTGAAAATTCGTCAAAATGTTCGCGAAAGAAGTGATCACCAGTTTGTTGCTCACCCAGAAGAAGTCGAAAGAGATTGCCAAGGTGGTAGGATGCCATTTGGCAACAGTTTACCGCATAAAAAAGTACCTACAGGATGGTCCTTAGCAGCGAAAGCCGGGAAGCGGACGTCGGCGCTTTGCACGCACGCCGAACGTGATCAAATCGGTCCGTGCAAAAATTGCTCGCAACCCGGTGCGTTCCATAAGAAAACTTTCAAAGGAAGCCAATATTTCGGAGAAATCCATGCGGAGAATCATCAAAGAAGCTCTGCATGCATCTTCCAGAGCCAGAGTGAAACGCCACTTGATTACAGACCGGGTTAAGGAACTACGGGTGACTCGTTCCAAGAGATTGCTTTCCTTGTTAAAGAAGGAAAATATGATAATCCTGTTCTCCGACGAAAAGCTTTTCAGCATAAAATGGAGAACGTTTCGGAAAAAGTGAAATTCAAATTTCAAACCAAACATCCGGCTGGTGATGTTTGGCTTGGTAGCGTCCAAAGGTTTGAAAATGCCGTCTGTTTTCATTGATGCTGGAGTTAAAACCAATACCGAAGTGTATATCGGTATTTCAAAGGACCACGTGCTTCCCTGGGTGCCAACTTCTCCGAGGACCAAAACGTTGTCCTATAGCAGGATGGAGCGCCGCTAGCACGTCCAATCGAACCAACAATGGTTGAACGGTAACATTTTAACCGAAGGATTTGTGGCCCCTTAGCAGTCTAGATCTTAATCCGTTGGATTATTCGATTTGGGAATATGTTGAAGCCCGAGCCAGCAGAACATCACACCTAGTGTGAAAACCATAAAGTCAATCATAACATGCACATGGCAGTCAATGTCAGAGGACTACGTCCGAAAGGCATTCTCTAGCTTCCGGCGTCGGATCGAGGATGTTATCAATAAAAATGGGGGACACATTGAATAAATTTGTTTAAAAGGACTTTAAAAGATAACTGCACTCGAAAATGTTGATATTATTGCTTGAATTAGTTGAAAACGGATTTGAAAGAAATAGAACAAATTTCGCATTATTTTCAGCCGTACCCTGTATGCGTGGTATTATGAAGAAAGTTCGGGCTTTTGGATTTGGTAAAGAAATGCAGTGAAATAAGAATACCTAAACCAAGATTATACATTGTTTTTTTATTCCCTGAATAAACCATGACAATTGGTTGAGATATTTCTTTTAAGGACGAGGTTAAAGTGATGCAATTTAACTGTGGACACCCTTTATTATAAAAAAAAACAATGAATTATCGGCTCCGTAAAGCTAACGCGGCCAAGTCCACTTAATAAACACACCTTAAAAAAACTGAGCGTCAAAGCTTCGTCCGCATTAATATCTTCAAAATTCTACTCAACTAAAACAACGGGTTCAGGCTACGATTTTAGAACTGGGAATTAAGTGAAATATTAAATCTTGAGGTCAGTTGATATTCTTTTAATTCAAATCCGTTCCGTTTTGAAATGGTAGGAAAAAAATTTAAAACTTCTTATGACATAATTTCAGGCCTGACAATAGTTTTTCATCACAAAGAGACAAGCAGCTGAGTCTGTTGAATGTGACCCACAATAATGGAAAGCTTTTTTTAATTACATATAACCCGCTGAAGGTCTAAACAAACAACTGTAATTAGTTGTTCCAACAAATTTACACCGTGAAAATTACCATAAATCTGCCCGAAGCCCCCTAATGTACTTCGCTATGCAACCAAACCGCTCCAAATAGTCATCACATAATACCCGTTGGCGACGTCTGCGAGCCGATCCGAGTAAATCATCTTCCGATGAAACCCAATCATGTGCCGCCTAATGGAGGGCACTTTTCCACACTTCTGAATTTGGCCGGTTGGACATGGTCATCGACATGCCACATAGTAGTAGTAGTAGTAGTTGTAGTAGTCGCAGTAGCCAGTCAGTCAACTGGCGGCAAGCTTTCTTTTGCCCATCACTTACTGTTGTTTACTCAGGACGCAGATTGAGCGCCTCGGTGCTTTCGAGAAAAGTGTCGCCGGCCATCGTCGTGACGAGCCCATCGATGGCTAATTGCGCAAACCGAGGGCAGAGCGCGGTCGTCGATCGCTCCTCTAAGAGGCGGGCACTTACACTCACCGCAGGACAACTTTCCCGCAGGGCACCGCTTCAGTACTGTTCGAAAAAATATTACGCACTCTAAATATACTCGCGTTATGTTTTTTTTAAAGAGCGGCCACCCTTGCGCGCACCACCACGGTCGTTGACAATAAAGCCTCCGCCACCGTCGCGGCGTCGTCGCAGTCTGCCCACTTCAAATAGGAACTCATATCCCCCGCTGGGTGTTTAGATCTGTGTGTATGGGGTTTTGTAATTGGTAGCCGGAACATTCATGTTGCGTCTTTGTACGAGCCATTTCTTACATTTTTAATAGGCTTCTCGGCTGCACTCGGTGATCTCTCGTCTTGCAAGACACGCGGATGCTGGGAAATTGTCAATCCGCGTGACGTGCGTTTCTTTTTCGCGTATTTTTCCTTTCACGTTTTGCTGATTAGCTACAGATAACATATAAGCGTCGTCGCACATTGGTCGTACCTGGCTGGGTGCGTACTTTGAGCAGGTTTGAACGTGGAAGAGAGGGATGAAAAAAAAGGAAAACTATGCGCTGAACACTAATACCAAACCAATTCAGTGATAAATCAATTAGATTCGACTCACGCAATCGGACGTGTTTATTTTTTGTGCTTCCTTGAGAGCCCGCTGGACAGCTATGGGTTAGAGTTTAATGACAGAAGAGTTGTTGCGAGATGAGGTTCGATTGCAGCAATTGTTCGAAACTGCGTAAATCGATTAACTTACAAATGTAACATTGCTGCCACTTGGAATTACACAACTGACTAATAACGGGTAGCAAAATCAAGGCTTGTGGGACAATCTAATCCTCACAAATCCTCCAGCAGGTTATGCCGCGGGTTCACTGAAAATCAATGAACAACGTCGATTCAGGTCGTCGTTCGTCAGAGCCTATTTGGATCAATCAGACTACCCAAGATGGTCCGGTCAAGGATCGAACCGAAGCAATTGTTCCACTTTACTTAATCTTGTACAGAAGAAAAAAAACAGACCCCACTTGATGCAAACTAGCCGCAGTCAGAGAGGCAATGATGATTTGGCGGTAAATCTGAAATCGATCGTAATTATATTCCTTCGCGGGGTCAGTCTCAATGTCACCTTCTTGATTGCCGAGGAGAGGGATGCCGCAATCACTATGATTGACCGCCGCTGGCTAGCACCGGCTTCGATTAACTAGGCAAATGGAAATGGATATTCAAATCGAGCTCCTAATCACAAACCGCGACTGCGAAAACGGTGACTTCGAGTTTGAAACCTTTTAGAGATCATGCCGCCTTTCTTTAATTGACACCCGAGAAGTCCTTAAGTGCAACAATCACCGCATCGGTCGGTCACTTCCATCAAAGGGTGCAATTAATCCATAAGCAAAAGCTTAGGAAGGTGTCGCATGCAAATTCCACGCTATTACGACGCTACGGGGAAGCCTATGTATGAGCTAAGAATTTCTTGTTTGAAACAAAGTGCCTACAAACTGTATGCTGATGAGGTGCGGCAACACTGCCACGTCAGTTCGCGTCTAATCGATTAAGGCGTCGTTGGATGGAGCAACACTTGCTACGAGATTTACGGTGACAAGAGGCGGCACAGAATGAAAAGGGCTTGTTTGCATCGGAAGGTGATAATTAGCGGCTTCGGCGTTTGTGGGACATGGTCTAGAATTATGATCCCCGATTGGAATCAGAAAAAAAACTGGCAAACTGTGTAATTTGCATCACGATGAATGTCAATCAAGTGTAATGAAATTAATGACGATCAAACTTGTTTCCTTTTACGCAGATGGCTTGGTTGATGGGATTGAGAAGTTAGATTCCTTGTCTATTTTTGACGTAGGACTACGTCTTTGTTTTCTATATTTGTTTACAATTTAAAAAACATATTTCTTGCGACCGTTACGAAATCCGATCAGGTTTTGAGCGTTAATATCTCAGACGTTTCTCCAAATATTTTCTGAATGTTTGTCTCCAATCAATCGGGAATATTCTACGCGTCGATTCCAATAATAAACACTATTGATTTTTAACGTAAAACTAAATAAAATAACGGAAATATATGGTCTTAAAATGTAGATACTTCAAAGTAAATTTACGAAATGCACAATACTTCCCCATCACAGACTTCAAATTTAAGTAATGAACGACTTCTATGCATCTTTAATAGTTATTTGAGGGGGACACCTTAGCATTTTCCTTCCCAGTTCGATCAAGCGACACGTACGGACGTGTTTTTCGCTATCTCGGTTCGAAGTTTTTTTCCTCGTGTTTTTCTCGTTCGTTTTCTCCTGATTGCGTGTCCGGCTAGCGACATATCGCCAGCTCTTGCCAGCTTGTTAGCGATGGCAAGCCAAAAGGAAGCTTTGCAAGCGTGTGAAAGTTTTCCCGCTCGACCTGTTGACGTGGCAATGGGTCGTATAAGTTAACACGTGGTGACAACCACGACGGCGGGCGGCATCAGCTCCTGCCAACACACCGAAACCGAGTTGCTCCAAGCGACAACGGCATGACGACGACGGGCTATCGGATCCCAACGCCCGATTACTAGCGAGCAATCGGTTTGCTGCGCTCCCGGTGCAGGACGTACCAAAACAAGTGAAAATCCCACCACTTTTCACCACGACCAAAAATATTGCTGCACTCAAAACGGAGTTTGCGGCAACTAAGCTAAATACGCTTTTAAAGTTGTGCAGCACGTGTATGAAAATAATGTGTCGAATGAAGCTGAATACCGTGCTGCTGGCGCTCATTAGATCGCGAAACAACACGAGTTTTTCACACACGGTGTACCCGGAAACAAGCCGATGAAGGTGTTGCATTGAAACCCCTGAAGGTGTTCGCGTTCAGGCGCCAGCAACAAGGAAACCATCGGAACCAACTTTTTCTGGTCCACTTGGAGAAGGGTTCCGTCACGATGGAGGGTCTGAAGAAAACACGGGCCCCTCTTCAATATCATCATTGAGTGGGACCGGTACCGCCCAAAACACACAGTGCGGCAAGTGTCTGGCATTTGGTCATGGGACCCGAAACTGCCACATGAAACCCCGGTGTGGAAAGTGTGCCGGAGCGCATACAACAATGGATTGCACCCCGATGAATGAAGGTGCCCCATCAAAGTGCGCCAACTGTGGCGCTAACCACGAAGGCATCAACCGAGCCTGCCCCAAACGAGCGGAGTATTTGGCCATCCGCAAGAAGGCGTCCACCAAATCTCGGCCTGGTCAACGCCACCCTCCACTTCGAATGGACGAGGAGAACTTTCCGACGCTCTGGTACTAAGTGCCGAATCTACCACCAGTTCCATTGAACCATTGCCATGCAAACTGCCCTCCTCTAGGCTGGGGCAATTCGAGTTGCAGTACCTCCACACAACCACCCGTCGATGGACAGCTCTATGACACGGAGCAAATGGTCGAGTTCGTCCAAGAGCTCTACCGCCAACTACGTTCCTGCCACTCCAAGGAGGAACAACTCAAAGCCGCCACATCTGTGACGATGAAATATATTTTCAAACACAGACCATAATCACACCATCAGCATCCTAAATTGGAATGCTTATTCCATCCGGAACAAAACTATAGAGACCGGTGACTTCCTTAACAGGAAGGCCATCGACATCGCCATCGTCACCGAGACACATCTCAAACCGGAACACAGCGTTTTCATCCCAGGATACCGGATTGTGCGACTTGATCGTAGCGGCTGTAGTAGGCTGTAACGATCGCCCTGTGCAACAATATCAACTGCCACATGCTTCCGAGCTTCCAGCTGCAGTCTATCGAAGCCATCGGAGTTGAGGTAGAATCTGCCGTTGGCCCTATCACCATCATCGCGGCCTATTGTACAAAGCAAGCCAGCAAACTAACTCGCAGACAAAGGCAGTTTATCATCGCCGGCGACCTGAATGCGAAACACGAATCCTGGAGGAATACCCTGCGCAACCGGCACGGAATAATTCTGCAGGAAGACCTGGAAGAGGCCCATTACACCGTCCTGGGCCACGATTCTCCCACCCGGTTGAACAGATCCAGGGTCCATGCGACAATCGACATCTTCCTCACCAACATGGGGAACAACATCACCCAGCCGGTAGTGCACCAGGGGTTCAGCTCAGACCACTATGCAGTGGTAGCTGAAGTTGGGTCCTCGGTCAACCGGCATCGGATCACCAGACGGAACTACCATCGCGCCAGTTGGGAATGTTTCCGACAACATGTCGACGACGTGAACCTCGATTCAACTGATGACATTGATCGGCAACTGAAGAGCATCGAGCAAGCGATCTCCCAGGCCCGGAAGCAACATGTACCGATAATTGATCAGGTGAGCAACTCTGTACCCATTGATAGACCCACTAAAGATTTAATACAATTGCGAAACGCTATCCGAAGGCTGGTGTCCCAACGCTTAAAAGTCACTGTAATCGAGTGACGAAAATTACCAAGGCCGGAATGGTGGACCTTAAGAATAACAATTTTGCCGACAAGATCCGCTCTCTCCCAGATTTTGCAAAGCCGTTCTGGAAGTTGACAAAAATTTTGAAAACTTAACCAAGGCCCACTTCACCGTTGATCCCACAAGACAGCAATGACTCTAAGAATTGCTTGATAACTCCTGCAGAAAAGGCTGCTGAGATAAGTCAACACTTCGTCAGCTCCCACAATCTTGGACAAAACATCATTAGTCTACACGCAGCTGCCAATTTCTACGCTTATTACTAACATCCATATGAACCCTAACGACTTCACAGAGGAGTTGGAGATCTCAGCTGATGAGTTGTTGACTTATAACAAAGGCTCAATGAACACGAAGGCCTCAGGTTTCGATAACATCATGAATTTGGAGCACAAGCAATTCATCTAGCGTTGATTTTCAACCAATGCCTTCGGCTTAGCTTCTTCCCCTCATGTTGGAAATCAGCTAAAGTGATCCACATCCAGAAACCTGGGAATGATCCTTCATGTTTCAAGAACTATAGACCCTCAGCCTTCTCTCAGGATTATCCTCGTTGTTTGAGAAAGCGATTTACCGTCGGCTTCTCTCATCTGCCGACAAGCTGAACATCTTGCTCGACTAATAATTTGGCTTCCGACGTGGTTGTTCAACAATTCACGAACTTAATCGACTGATTGATATCCTTAGGCGGAACAAATCTGTGGCGAAATCATCGGTCATGGCAATTCTCGATATTGAGAAGGCCTTCGATAACTTGTAGCACGATGGCCTGGTGTACAAGCTAAAACGATACAATCTTCCTATCTTCCTGGTGAAGATAATTAAAAAATATTTGTCGGACAGGACGTCAATTCATCCAGCAGGGCACTTTTCACAAAATTTAAAATAAGCATATTTTTTGTAGTGTACCAACAGCGTACCATAGCGTACCTTCAAGGATCTTGAACGTACCTGTCAAATTCCTTGTTTTTAGGTGCCCTGCTGAATAGACGGTCGATTTTGCGAAATTCTTCAAAAAACGCCATAAAAATTTCACCAAAGTTATGTACCAAAGCGTACTTTTCGAATCTGATGTTTAATTTAAACGTACCTCACAAATTTTCATACTTACACATATAAAACTTTTTTAAATACATTATATGTAATATATGACCTCAGATTCAGATTTTTCAGAAAATTCTAGCCCTAAATGAACTGTAAAACATACTTCTTAAGTACATCCTACGCTACTCCATATTCCGTGTTTTTAATTATACGTTTAAGGAAACACTCTTGAATTGCTACTTCCTGCTAAGCAATTTGCATCTAGATAACAAGCAAGTATAATAAAGATAATTTTAAGGCATGCTTTTAATCATAAAGAGACTACATCTGTACGCGTACGTTATTGAGAAGGCATGGTTGATGCTCTAAGGAGGATTAGGATTATTTTTTCTGATTATTTTCATAAATACGTAACTAGGTGATAATGTTGTGCCCTGCTGAGGATTTTATCTTCTCAAACTATTTTTAAAGGGTCCATAAACAATTTGTTTGTGTGAAGGTTGAACGTACCTCAAGGCATCAGAACTTTTATTATAAGACATAGTTGATTTTCTAAGGAGGATTTAAATTTTCTGATTTTTTTCATAAATACGTG
>JASCZW010012865.1:0-27225 GCA_034211315.2 Aedes japonicus
CCAATTTGAATTGAATTCATGCGACACCTCTGGCGAGCATCTGTATTAATTCGACAGATGATTGCGCCAGCATACCGCATTGTAGTTCCGGTGCAGTTGAAAACTGGAATATAGCAGTCGCGCCAATCGATTTACTCAGTTCCATAAGTCCAAACAATGGCGCATTTAGTGCGCTGTATGGCGCATCTGGATGCGCTATACAGCGCACTAGATGCGCCATTGTTTGGACTTATGGAACTGTAGTAAAATCGATTGGCGCGACTGCTATATTCCGAGTTTCAACTGCACCAGGAATAAATTACCACCAGAACTGTACGCATCGAAAAGCTGTGTTGATGGTGAAATTCGTGAAATTCGGCCTATTTTTACAACAAATATCTCTGGATTCTTGAGGTAGGTCACTTGGTATGCTTAAATATTGTTATATTATTACAATCAAAACAAACATTGAGCTCCACTCCTCTTATTATTTTTAAAATATATCAGAAATTTACCAAATATTGGAATGCAGGTAAGGATTTGTATATATTGGCATTGGACATTAAAAAAGCATTTGACACTGTGAAAGTAAATAATATCAGAGACATCCTGATCAGTCTAAAAGTACCAACAAGATTAGTTGATAGAGTTATAGCTTGCATGAAAGACGAAGTAACAAGAGTGTTATAAAATAACCAGCTATCTGGAGAAGTGAAAAGAGGGAAAGGAATCAAGCATGGTTGCCCGTTATCACCTATACTATTTAACTACATTATCCAAGATATAATTCATAAAATTGCTGAAAAAATACCCGAACTAAAGTTAATGGACCTAAGGGTTCTCAAATTGCCACTGCTATTGGCGTTTGCAGATGATTTGCTCGTACTAACAACCAGTATAGATGAACTAGAACACATATTGAAAAACTTGTCAACCAATTAGCGGAAATAGGATTAGAACTAAATTATAACAAATGCCAGTTACTACTGAGATTTCCATACAATAACGATCAGATACCAGAAGAAATAGTATTAATTGGAAAAACTTTTAAGGTATGCAACAGGATAACATATTTAGGAGTATGTCTTACAGCATCCTTGGATAGGCGATCAACAAATAGACAACGATGCGAAAATGTATGTAAGACAAGTAGAACTGTTCTACATTTTTGTAAAAAATTTAACCCCTCCTGGGTAATAGGGAAATTGATATATAAAACAGTGATAGCCCCATCTATAATATATGGAACAAAGGTGGCAGTTCTGACAAAAAAGAACAGAGTAAATATGGCAAATTATGAATAGCTTATATTAAGGAGTATTTTTTAACATTGTAAGAAACCAGCAAATACTAAATTTAATGCAAACACATTGTTGGAAGGAAAAACAATAAATAGGAGAGCAAAAGTAGGAAGAATCAGTTATTATGTTCACATTCTAAGAAGAGCAGAATTACATTCACTTAAATTAGCTTACAAACTAAAATTCAACAAGAAAAAAGAAGGACGACCAAGCCTAACGTGGAAAGACTTACTAGAACAAGATTTGAGTAGATATAAAGCAGTAAGCAGTGAAGAATGGAAACGATTGGCGAAGGACAAGGAGAAATAAAAAAAAAAGGCAGAAGAAATATACAAGGAACCAGAAAGCGAAATTTCGGACGGAGAAACATCGGAAGAAGAAAAAGAAAACCCGAAAAAGTACAAATATTGGAAAAGAAACACTAAGAACTGAAAAAATAGGACCCAATAATTGACCCAAGAATAAAAAGGTACAATTTGAATGTTTGGTAAACAGGTTTTTTTGGTATTAAAATCAATACAAAAAAAAATTAAACAGTGCAAAAATAAAAATATTAAGTCTAATTACATCAAAACTAAATTAATATAACACTTTAGATATTACCCTTAGGCTTTAGAAAAAAAAACAATAATAAGAAAAACCAGAACTAAACACAAAAGATAATTTTAAAATACTAGAACTCTAGCAAGAACAATAATATTCTCGTTTTGGGCTGAATGGGATAAACGAAATAGACTTAAGCAAATACTAAAAGCATACATTTTTCTTAACTTTACTACAAAACAGTACGACTTACTGCACATCACGGCTCAATCTTATGACTGAAAATGAGAAACGAACTATGAAAAAAAAAATTAGAGCAATCAAAATAACAAGTCTTACAAAAAAAAAAAAATACTTACAATCGAAGAAAGTCAAAGGTACGCAAAACGACAATGAATCATAAAAATTTTATTTTTACTGTATTTTTCACAATTCATATAGATAAAATCTAAAAATTAAGTGCACTCAAAAAGACAACTTTGTTATTTCAATGTTATCCTTGGCCCTGACAGACAGATACAATAATAAAGAATAATAAACAACCCTTACTTTCAGCCAAATTCTCTAACACAAGGTAAGCAATCAAACGACCACAACAAAATATACTAAATATAACATTACATTAAATAACAAATAATGGGGAAAGGGAGGGACCACCAGGGCACCCAAGTGAAACGATTTGGATAGGGAGCATGGGACTGCCTCCTCCCAATTGTTAACATTTCGCGGAACGAGGGCGGGCTCTTCGATCCCATCTATTGGGTTTATTCTGTCAATCGAGGGCTCGATTCTAATGCTGTGTGCGCGAACTTGCTTTTGGAAGAAGATTATTCTGCCCTACATTCGCGGGTTTCACGTAAGTGTCTCTGCTTACGGGCCCGCCCAAACGTTTTTGGCCCTTCATACAGGAGCTTGAGGATCACAAACAACAGTAGAATCCTGATCAAATCGTTTTTCAGATTGTTCCACTGCTATGGAAGTTACCTTGCTACAATAGATGGTAGTATTAAATCATCATCCTCATATCAGAAATTTACCAAAACATCATGGGCCGGAACAATCACTGCACGGAACGGTTGGGAAAGTACATCAACCAACTAGCGACGGCTGGGAAATCCCAACGAGAGATTGCTGGAATACTGGGACGGTCGAAAAGATTTGTGTACAATGCTCCATGCTCACAAAGTGCGCGTGGCAACTGGACGACCCCGGAAGACCACAGCTGAACATGATGGCCACATCGAACGGTTTTCCAATACCGATCCGTTCAAGTCGGCAACGAACATCAAAGATGAGCTGGAGCTATCCGTGAACTCAAGGACAGTCCTGAAATGGCTTGTCGAGAAGCAGCTCATCGGTCGAAGCCCCCGGAAAGTTCCGATGCTCACCCGGAAACACCTCAAAGACCGCCTCAAGTTTGCGAAAGACCATCTGGACTAGGTTGGCCCGAAAACGGGAAAAAATGGCGGAACATACTGTGGTCAGACAAAACGAAAGGTAATTTGATTGGATCTGACGGCGGCCCACAGAACTCGACGAGAGCATCTGATCACGGTGGCGGGAAACATCATGGTGTGGAACACTTTTCATGGTACGGAGTCGGTCCAATCTTCAGGATTACGAAGATAATGGACCTATACCTCTACGTCGAGATTATGCAAACCGTTATGCTACCTCATGCGGAGTTTGAAACACGCTCAAAACTGCCTCTCTTTCATTTGTAAGTCCTTACCATTAATTAAAGTATGAGCCAAATCACAGAATCAAGCGCAGAGTAAAGCACAGTGCATTACTCTTTAATCTCTGAAAAAGAAGTGCACGCCCAGCCGTTTCAACTCAGTTTTGAGTCGTTTTGACTCACTTTTGTCAAAAGTGAAGTCACTCAAATTTCAGTAAATGTTACTGGCATTCACAAGTCGACAAATCAAAAACATCCATCTGATTTGAGTCGATGTTTTTGATTCGTCCACTTGTCAATGCCAGAAACATTTACTGAAATTTGAGTGACTTCACTTTACTCAAATTTAAGTGACTCCACTTCTAACGAAAGTTAATCCAAAAACGACTCATAACTGAGTTGGAAACGGCTGGCTGTGCAGCTGCGGCTTTCTGTCTCTTGTGCTGCTACGAAATCTCTCGCACGTTCGTTTTGTGTGCTCTTCTGAAACAGGAGACGCACATTTGAAATTGGGTGAAACACTTGTCTATTTTTGCAGTGCTCTGTATTTTCCGACAATCCCTGCTTGCCACACAATCATACTAATGCAAAATTGGTACCTGGTATCGATTAATAACTGTGGAAGTGCATTCAGAACACTTAGTTGAGAGCAAGCAATAAGCTTGAAATGCTAAATAAGAAGAAGACAAACAATGCTGTCAGAAGTTTGCGATATCTATAAAGTAACCCAAAAAGTACCAATACCATCAAGGGAATCTCATAATATTTCTCATATACAAATTTGTATCTCTGCATGTCAGGTAAATCAGGTTTAATTTCTACAAACAAATAGAACAAATTGCTTCTCATGGTCTTGCTAACGGAAAGCCACAAACCAGTGTGACAGTATGTTCTGTCAATTACAGTTTGTCGTACTTTGGGTTGCCATGGTTGTACGGACTTGGTTACTGTTTGGCGTTGGCAATTCCAGTCTTTTATCTCTATGGGAAAATCACTTGAGCAACTGTCAGTTAACGTGTAAAACACGGCGTACTGCTTCTCAACTAAAAAACATCCCAACACTCATTCCGGGCATGCAGAGGCGGAACCGGTGATTCTCGATTCAAACAACTTCTACAAACTCCCGCAAAGCAGGTTCACCAACGCTCTGAAAAGAAATCAGTGAATATTTCCTCTTTTGATTTCAACTTTTATATACTTCTTCTTCAGATCCGCCCCCTCACCCACTTAATGGTAACGAAGGCGACCGACGCGACGCACGGCGCGATGGGACTACTAATGAAGTGGCAATGGAAAGCCTGCCCCCAGCCCAGTTGTTTTCCATTTTTCATTATTCTTCATTTCCTTCGGTCACCAACCTTAACCGCAGCTAGAAACCACAGTCAAGCCAAGAGAAAATTCCGCGAAAGCTTTCGCTCCAGCTTTGCACCTTCTGGGAACGGATGCGTTGGAGATAGATGGAGGATAGAGAACCAAGCAGCTCCACCGCACACCAACTGCCATGCCTAGGCTTACTCTTGAACTTATGCATGGCCAGAGGGCAGTGATTCAGCGAGCTATCCGTATTAAGTGAGATGGAACACCGGATGCTGCAATTTAGCTTCGCACCCGAGTGGAATCAAGCCGGATGATTGTTTTGCAATGGATTCGTTATATCCAGCTTCCTTCATTTGTTATGGTTTCAGCTTGAAGTTGAGCATTGGAACGCGGATGAAACGTTCCCAAAGTCTATGCGAGGCTCGGAGTCTGAGTCGGGTCGAAGTAATTTGAAACTTTCGGATGTGCCTCGGTTTTTTCTTTCTATATTATTCCATCACTTACCGAGTGGTGTTGTTTTCATCATTCGCACTTCATTTCCATCATCATTTTAACTTGACGGAGAAGGTCCTTAGTGGGGAACCGCGATGGAAGGATGTAAATAGGCTAAGAAGAGGAATCAGCCTGATGAAGATTTAGAAAATTGCCATTAGCGAGAGAGGTATTTCTAAACCATGGTTCAAGCTCTCTTGTTTGGCTACCATTCAAGATCCGGTTTCTACAAATCATCATACACATGGACAATGCGTCATCGGATTCCGCAAGAAAACACAATCTTTCCTGAATTCCCAGTCGATCCCATTTGTACCCGACAAATCTGCTTCAGTGTCGCCTAAACGGAGATTTCGTCGCGATTCTGAGCTCTTTGGTGTATAGAAATAATTGGAGAGTCACGAATTACAAACAATTGATTGAGATGTGTCCATAGATTGTAAGTACTAGGCTACGGGAAATATGAAATATAGAAGGCAGAACAAATGTAGTGACTTACGTGTACGGAAGTATTTTCTCTTCACTTTGAAACCGAAGTAACACAAGATAAATTCGCAAAGTTGACACGAAGCCTCTAAAGGGTGTTTCGATCAAAATTTGGTCAACATAAACTTGACAGCATTTCCTTTCATCGTGCATTAACAAATTTTGCACAGCAGTCATTTTGAAGATGTTTGCCTCTATTTTGATTTTGAGGTTAGCACTTCAGTTATCAAAATGTCGTTGAAGGAAGAGAAGCAACGCATCAAAATTTTGCACGTGCATGGCGAAAATCCAAACTACTCCCACGCCAAGTTGGCGAAATGGTGAATGTGGCTTAATCAACTGTTATCAACGCATTAAGTGTTCGGGGAACGTTTATCGACTGACAGGAAAGCTGGATCGGGGGGAAATCGAAAGCCGGAGGCCACAGCGACGACAAAAAAAATTGCCCGCTGTTTCTCCGCCCGAAATGTCGCAAAGAAGCTGGGAGTGGCGCCTTCAACCGTAAATTGAGCTAAAAAACGAGCTGGACTGTCGGCTTACAAGAAAGTGGTAACTCCAAATCGCGACGATAAACAAAACACGTCGGGCAAAGCACGATCACAGGATGGTACAGGACGATAAAACTTACTCCAAGGCAGACTTCTACTGCATTTTCCGGAGCGACACAATTGCTCCACTCTATTTTGGCCGGATTTGGCATCTTGCCATTACGAAAAAGACCTTAATACGCTGCCGTGGTGAGGTCGTGGTACGTTGCCAACAACGTTCAAGTGGTGCCCAAGGACAAGAACCCTCCCAACACGCCAGAGCTCCGCCCAATCGAACAATATTGGGCCATCGACAAGCGGACTCAAAAAGCTGTTGTGAGCGAGAAACAGATCAAGGCAAACTGGCGTTCTGTGGCGAATAAAGTGGACAAGGAGACTGCACAAAATTTTATGGCAGGTGTTAAAGAAAGGCAGCATAATTAATCATCAATTAAAAGAGAGATTTGAGCAATAAAAATGAAAAAGTGCCATTAAATTATTATATGTGCCGATCAATAATGTGTGATCAGCATTAAAAATTAGGAATGAGCACAAAGATGAGAAAAGATCTTCGATAATCTAATTACGACCGGTAAATCTGTCAACATAAGCAACAGCTATGTAGTATGTGCAATTAATATGGCAGTATTCGCCAAATTATGTAATTTGAGCACTAAATTATTCGCATATGTCTTTAATCTTGTTGATTTTCCCATAAAAACAGTAAAATGAGCAATGGATATTTATTTATCCATTGCTCATTTTACTGTTTTTATGGGAAAATCCAACAAAATTAAAAGACATATGCGAATAGTTTAGTGCTCAAATTACATAATTTGGCGGAAATACTGCCATATTTAATTGCACATATACTAATAGCTGTTGCTTTATTTGATAGATTTACCGGTCACAATTAGATTATCCGAAGATCTTTTCTCATCTTTTATTGCTCATTTCTAATTTTTTAATGCTGATCACACATTATTTGTTGGCACAGGCCTTAATAATTTAATGACACTTTTTTCATTTTTTGGTGCTTTTTCTGAATTACTAAGTGCAGGTAAATATTTTAGTCGTTAAAGAAATACCGGCAATTCGCATTCGGTAAAAAGGAAACTTAGCTGAATATTTCTCTTGTATTCTGTACTAACTGAACTTGAAAAAAAATATGACTTTTCAATAAAAACTTTGATCGACTCACACTGCTATCGACTATTACTGCTTGACCAAATTTTGATCGGAACACCCTGTTTTTAACGATCCTGTTTCGATTAAAATGTCTTCAAATTTTCACTAATGTTTCAATGGACAATGCATCTTTAATTTCAATAAATCAGATCTTCTTCAAGTATGTTTGTCTTTGTTTTACAGCTGGACAAATAAATTCAAAAATTTTATTTGCCACCCGTTATATTTTTACAGTGCTGAAAAACCACGTCAAACGTCGGTGACTTGTAGGCCTTCAAAACGCTTGAAGGTAACTCCAGCTACACGTACATTTACACCCACAAAACTTCGATTTATCTACAGTAAACATAACAACTGATCGAGTCAGTTCAAGCTCAAAAGGAGCTGATAATCATGAACTAATTGCAGTGTTGCCAAACGAAAAGATAAAAAATCGTACAATATGGTATTATAGAAGTATGTGAATTATAACATTGTTCGATAATAAATATAATAATGTACCGGCATTTCATTTATTTTTTAATTTTGACAACTGAAACTATTGTAAACCCAATTTCAAAATATTATGAAAAAATAATGATTGCAAGACATCACCATCCTATTTCACCATGAAACACGCTACAAAAACCAGACTACCTAAACCAATGAACCAACCATTGATTTTCTAGCTTCACATCTCACTTTCACTTTTATATTTCATTTTTGAGCAATAATTATCGTTATCTCTTTCTCACGGAATGCCATCAATTTTTGTTAAAATGTGGATCATCGCTTAGAGTAGGATCCACTTTTTTAACGAAAATTGAGTAACATGTTCGTGGAGAGAAAAAGAGATAGCATACAATTGTACTCAAAAACTGAGTAAAGTGAAGCGGGAGTGTACATAAGCTGACATATATGTCATAATGGCAGCCCCCGTTACTGAACATTAAGTGCTCTGTCTCTTTGCATAAATTGTGAAACTGCAAGTCGGCTTGTAAAAATAAAAATTATTAGATTTTTCTTGTTTAAAAATCGAGACAAAATAGTTGAGATTCGTAAAAAACATTTTTGTGCTTAGAAGAACGCCCATCATCGTTATGGTTGGAAAAACCATGTTTTTTTAAATTAAAACTTCCTGTTGCCGAGAAACTTTCCAACTGGGCAAGGCCGTAAAGTAGGAATGCAGTAAAAAAAAAACAATTAAAGACTGTATTCGATGAAATTTGGACACACAAAATAGGTCACCAAAAATTTTCCTTGAGCCTCGATTCTTTTCCGGAAACTTTCGGAAATAAAGTACTACTAAATGGTTAAGTTTTGACATCAATGGTTTATTGAACCTCTTCTCCCAACCCAAATGCCCAAAAAAGGCACCTTTGTCTTTGACCCCTGTCATCAAAATTTTGGGCAAATGATAGGACCGACTTGCTTACTTACTTTTTAACCACACTTCTCTTTGGATTCAAGTTCATTTTCTATCCGTTTTGGAGTTTTAACGAGCTGCTGCTCTTCATGATTGCCCAAAATTGTTCAATTGGGCGAAGTTCCGAGTGTTTGGAGGGTTGACGTCTTTCGGTACAAAAACTACATTATTATCTTCGTACCAGTCTCAAGACGGGCCGGGCATAGTGATGACAAGATGCATAATCCGGCCAAAACGGTGTCGGGCCATCGTGAGATCTCAGAAGAATGAAGTCGTTTTTTGGAGGCATTCGTCTTGTAGATTTGTCCGTTGACGTTCCAGAGGTGATGAAGGACGGCTTTATTTTTCCACATCCGTAGATCGCTTGCCAGACAAAATTTTTGGCGAATTTTGACAGTTTCTTCATCCATTTTCTCCCGGAACAGCTAACTTGAAGGTGGCGACGTAGTGTTCCTGTCCTGGCATTTAGCGGGTGTCGGCGGCTCTAACGAAGGTCTCGGCGTCCATCCTGACGGGAGACGGTTTTGTGAGCCACCCCCTGTGGCCAGTTTTCTCCGCACGAGTGTTGGCCACCGAGTTCTGTTTTATCGCTCCGGTGCGGTGCCTTCTGGACCTTGTACACATGTAATTCAGAACGCTTCATTGTTTTCTGCACAAACAAACTGAAACTGCTTTTTCGCAACATCCCTGATCAGGAAATGTTGGGATAACGCTTCAATTGGTTCAATACCATCCTGGCGCTCCTCCGGATTTGATGTTACCACGTTTTCTGCCACTACCATTTTTTCGCTTGGTTGCTCTTACGGTCCTTGAACGTTTTGATCACATGAGATACGGTTGAATGTGCGATTCGAGCTGTTTTCCGATCCATCGATGAGAAGCGTTTGGGTTTTTCGAAGTGAGTGCCCAAAATTTGTTGGCGCACTATTTCTTCATTTGAAGCCATCACTGAAATCACTCGACCGATTTTCACGAAACTCTTTACACAATTGACACAACACAATGAAATACATTCAGTTAAAATTTCAATAATTTTTACCCACACGCTAAAAAGTTATGAACAATTGCGTGTGTCCAAATTTCATCGAATACAGTCTTTAATTTGATTGATTCTGGTGTTTGTTGTTTTTACTGTTAAAGTAGAGGTTATTAAGAAGCAAAACAATAGAGAAAGTCATTGTTTGGAAAATGAAAGTTAGTTTTTTAGAATATGCTTATCGTTTTTCTATATTGCAGCGAATGTATGGTTAAGCCTCATTTCAAATATAACGTCAATTTAAATTCACATCAGTATCCCAGAGATTAACACTTTCAAAACAATAAATTTTATTGATTTCATAATTAAAATACATGATTAAAATGGTTCTTTTCTATTATTGAGATACATAAAAACCTTCCAAATGTATTGTTAAAACATACAAAACAATAAAGTTAATTCTGGATCCCTTTTTAAATAGGTATTATGTGTAAAAAGCAAACAAATTAAGTTTTATACAATGTCTGATTGTGTGTGCTTACTTCATCATGTGAATAAAATTTGATCTCGATAAAACTTATCTTTTCAGTCATTGTCCAGTGAACAAGCGAACGGTGTAGTTCGTTCTGTCCACTCTCCGTTGCATTGGAAGTTTTTTACGCGTTGTTTAAAAGTTCAGTTTTTTCTCTCTCAATATTCTCTTCATCATAGTTGAAATCGATTTTTACTTTTCTGAATAAGAAAACGTTGTGAGCTAAGGTGCAATAACGTTTTTAATTGCAATTAGCAATGGAAATCCATATTGCTCCGCATCTATACACGGCATGCACACCGCACACGCAACGATGTACTGTGTAGCGTGCATTCGTTCATCTACCAACCACCACCGACCAGCATCATAATCTTCGGCATCATTTTCATCATCGTTGAGCTCCTCGTCTAGCTGGAACACGCGGCCACACATCGTCGCCCAGCTTCAGCAGATCAGTAATACATATAAGATAAGTTTTTGTTTCTCTCTCTCCTGAAACATTGTAATTTTATTCCGTGAGCGTGAGTGTGTTAATGTTTTAGCTTTAGTTTTTTTTTCTGTGTTTCAATACCTATAATTGCGTTAGTGGTTGAGCGTCATAAGCTCCCACAAGTGATTCATGGATGATTTGTCGGAAGATGAATCATCTATGGCGCATAATGATGAGGTAGCTCATAAAGTTACCCGATCGCGTGCCTATCCAGATAGTTCAGCTGGTCCATGGGTTGTCTATTTTCAGCCCAAAACGAAACCTATGAACACTTATCAGGTCAGTAATGATCTGACGAAGTGGTTCTCGGTCGTGACCGAGACAATTAAAGTGAGACCGAATAAATTTCGGATCGTTGTGTCCATCCCTAAGCAAGCTAATGACATTGCTGTCTCTCAGCTCTTGACACTCGAGTATAGTGTATATATCCCAGCTCGGGGTTGTAGTCTCCGAAACAAGCTTGACCCCTGAGATCATGCTAAATCAGGCGGTTGGTCATTTTTAAGAATCATCTGCTTTCTCCAGTTAAGATACTGGATGTGCAAAAAGTTAGGCACAGTATCGATCACTAAGGGTGAAAAAAGAAGACTCGTTTCGTGTGACCTTCCCTGGTTCAGCCCTCTCTCAATCCGTCGAGTTGGGAAAACGTCGACTACCTGTGCGGTTGTTTGTACCTCGGGTCATGATCTGCCAAAAAATGCAAGCAGATGGGATATACGACCTCCCATAGCGGCAATAAGGCACGCTGCTCCAACTGCGGGGAGAAAGATTGATAACATTGTCGAAGGTATCTTCAAGTACCTCAACATTTATTTTCCTCTTAAAAGCATTGTTCTTGCAATGCTTCCCACAGTGAAAACGTTTTTGATGCAATTAACTATATAGTGGCCCAATCATTTGCAGCAATCATTTCCTACGATGGATAATTTTCCAAATGAGGCAGCAGATTAGACCTCACACTTTGTTCGAATTCATTATCGTTAGATTGAACATGGAATGTTATTCAAGATCCCCACGGTAGTGATCACTTGCCTTAAAAATTTCGATTGCCACCGGGTTCAATCCATTGGAATCCCTCAACAGCGCGTATGATCTTACCCGTTCCATCGATTGGACAAAGTTCAGGACAGCAGTAGATGCAGCCGTAACGACGGTAGAAGAGCTTCCACCGCTGGAGGAATATAACTTCCTCTCCAACCTGATCTTAGACAGCGTCAAACTCGACCAGTTCCAGGAACGCCATTTCGCAGGAAACCTCCATCTCCATGGTGGGATCAGTAATGCACCGAGGTTTACCGTAAAAAGTCCGACGCGTTTAAAGTTTTCCGTAGACGTGGAACACCTGAGCACTTCGAAGTATACACTGCTCTCGAACGCGAACTTAAGAGCCTCATCAAGGCCAAGAAACGCGGATACTGGGGAGGATTCGTGGTCGGGCTATCGCGTGAGATGTCGAATACGTCGAGAGTATTCTTTGGAACACGAGTACTCAAACCAATGGATCCCCAACTTCGCGCGAAAAGTTTGTCAGGATTTTGTTTCTGCATGGATGATTCCTCGCGAAACCCCGAATTCGATAGATGAGAACAGCCAACCTTTTTCCATGCTAGAACTCTCTCTAGCACTCCTTTTGTGTGGCAATAAGGCTCCAGGGGCTGATATGATCAAGTTCAACTTGCTTAAGAATCTCCCAAACGACGCTAAGAGGCGCATGTTGAACTTGTTCAATCAGTTTCTGGAACTAAATATTGTACCGGATGATTGGAGGCGGGTGAGAGTTATTGCCATTCAAAACCCTGGTAAGCCCGCGTCCGACCACAACTCCTATTGATCCATCGCGATGTTATCTTGTATTCGAAAGTTGTTGGAGAAAATGATCCTTTACCGCCTACACAAATGGGTTGAGACGAACAACCTGCTTTCAGATACTCAATATGGTTTCCGCAGAGGTAAGGGAACGAACGACTGTCTCGCGTTACTTTCCACAGATGTTCAGTTAGCTTTTGCTAAAAAAGAGCAAATGGCCTATACATTCTTGGATATCAAGGAGGCTTTTGATTCAGTTTCGAACCAAGCAGGTCGTAGTTGAATATAATCGGTTGCTTTTTTCGTGAAAACGTGATATCGGAGCACTTGGAAGGGTTTATTATCACTCGGTTCATATTGCACCAACTGGCGAAAGCATTCAGCTGACGTTGAATAATGTGGCAGGCATCAACCGAACAAATTCGTAAAAAGATTTTGAGGTCATCTGCATACGATAAGCGAGGACCTTCGATAACCAGATGCACGTCATTGAAGTAGAGTATGAAAATCAACGATCCCAGGTGGCTTCCTTGAGGAATACCTGATGTGGCGGAGAAGCTTGCTGATCTGCAATCTCCTATGGCAACCATTACTTGGTGACCCGTGATATACGAGCGGAACTAACTCAGAAGATTACCGCTTACACCAAGCCTGTCGAGTTTAGCAACCGCAATGGCATGATTCAACTTGTCGAATGCCGCAGATAGGTCGGTGTATATAACGTCCGTCTAAGCCCAATCAGTCATGCTTTTGATAATGTACGAAGTCAGGTCAGGCACAGCAGATTTGTGGTTGTAGAGCGACCAGAAGTAAACTCATGTTGATCAACCCTCAAATACTGCTTGCAATGAGAGAGCAACGGTTCCATAACAACTAGCTCGAAAAACTTCGATACAGCACTTAACGATGTAATACCTCGATAGTTATCCACAGCTCGTTTGCTTCCCTTTTTATGGACAGGAAACATATGCGCAAACTTCCAACAGGATGGGAATATGCCGCTGGAGAGGGACATGCAGAATAGACGATGAAGTGGACCTAATAAGCTTGTGCTATACGTCTTCAAAAACGCAGATGGAACACCATCAGGTCCAGGGTTGAAGGACGACTTGAGTGAAGTCGCGGCCTTGGATATCATTTCCACGTTGACATCAATTGCACCGAGCGTTTGACCGATTACAGGAACATTCATAGCTGCCAGGATAACATCGTTGTCACTCAATAGCTCATCTGTGAATACACTGGAAAACTTGTCGGAAAACAGGCGGCATATATCTTGATGAGTGGTAGCAACTTCTTCATTGAATTCCATTGACGATGGGAGGCCAGACTCCCTACGTTGCTCATTCACGTAGTTCCAGAAAGACTTCGGGTGCAGTTTGAGTTTGCGCTGAATGCCGCGTTGAAAATGTTAAAAGCAATGGCGACTGACTCGTTGGTACATGTGATTTAGCCGCACATAGTGAAGTTTCACAGGGATCAGTGTGCGATACTTCGTAAATCTTTTCAAAGCTGCTCTTTTAATCGACTTCAACCGTCGTAGTTTGCTCGTTTGCCAGGGAGCGCGAGAAATATTACGATGAGTTCTTTTCGGGATGTGTCTGTCAATGACATATGCCAAGCCATGTAAAAAAGTTTGCGCTGCAGCCTCAACGTCTTCAGGATCAAGAATGTTCTCCCAATCCATGTTAGATAACACATTTATAATGCTACGGTGGTCAGCTTTACGAAAGTCGTAAAAAGCACCGCAGCAGGAAAGTCGTCAAAATCGCGAACTAGTTGGTCTTCAACAGTGACAATCAGAGGAAAGTGGTGCGGAACTGGTTTAATTAATGGACACGGAGCCATAGAAATGACTGGAGCATTGTCTTGAGTGCTAACGAAGCAGAGAGACTGCGGTTATTTTCGTTTACTACATAGTTTGAGAAAGCATTGCTGCGCTATAGTTGTCTAGAAGATCAATAGCACCTGCATGAAATGTAGAATCGTCAGGATCTGGATACAGAAATCCGCTATGGGATCCACGAAACGCCAGGCAAATTGAAATCGCCGAAAACGAATGTCTCATCAACTGGAGTTGCACTCTCGATAAATGAGTAAACAGACCGGCAGTGAGTATCAATGAGATCATAATCCCGAGCACGATCAGGCGCAATATACAGGGCGCAAAGAAATAGTGTGCGATCACCTAGATTGATAGCCGTCCAAACTTGCTCCACACAGCTCCATAAATCGTTCTCGATCGCCCTCGCCTCCAATCCGCAGCGGACAGCAACAAGATTTTTTTCTGGCTGTTGTTGAAATTTCTATCGCAACGAAAAACTTCATAGTCAGGACCAAAAACCTGACTGGAAAGCGTTCAGGAATCGAGCCACGTTTCGCACAGGACAATAACGTCATAGCTAAGATCCGATACAGCTAGTCGGTACTTTTTGACATCAGAATTCATTCCACCGGCGATTTGGTAATAGATCATGACGTCCTGCTTACGGGACGGAATTGAGCAACCAGCCTGCTCGACACGAGGGTTAACGTCGCCCAAAATTCTGAAAATTTGATCGGTATCTGGCGGCGATTGCTCAATATATTGATTGTAATTGCCTGTATAAGCAAGCTGGAAGTCCCCAGCTCCACATCCAGCCACAGGTCTAGGACGACTATGCTGAACGCTGGTAGGAATCGGCACGACTGGGCTAGAGGGACCAGGGACTTCCAAAATGCGGTCTATTGTGCGTCCCAGATTTAAACAGCAGGGCAGAGGATGATTATTGACAGCATCAGATACCATTCGACTTGGTTGTTCACTGGAAATCAGGAATGCATCAGGAACAGAATTACTAGGAAAACACACATACTTCCCTGTAATTTCAGGTCGGGATACCCTCCCCCAAGCTCTGACCACTGGACCGGGATGACTTGGATGGCTGGAACGAATGGTTGATTTATGTTGGATGGTACTCGGCTCGGCTGGGTCAGAGTGGTTGAGGGCTCCCTTGGTGCCTTGCAGGTGCCTTGCACTCTCGGATCGGTTTTCAGAGTAATCTCTCCAGCTCCTTACCGGGTGTGAAGCTATGAACCCCTAGGTGATCTAAAACTTTGAGAAGCTCCTTGAGTTGAATCCTCAAACTCGTTTTATGACTTTGTACCATTTGTACATAACACAGGATGTCCACCCATCGCCGAATATTTCCAATTGTTGTGCTCCTCCGACTTCGGCAGTTCGGGTCATTTTGATTTATCCATGAAGCAGGAACTTCAAGGAAACCCTTAGCATCATAGTCCTATGATTGCTCCTGTGATATCATTTGTGTTATTCCTATAACCCCGAGACCGCTGCGGGTAATCGGTTCGATCCCCTTAATATTAGTTTTAAGATAAGTGATGTATATTTATATTTAAACTTGGCTTTGAAAATTTTATTCGATTGAGCCTGTACAAATAAATGATTTTAAAAAAAAAATTATCTTATGTTTCAACTCTAGATTTAAAAGATGAAAACCTCGATGTTTATTGAACGCACTGTGCTGCAAACTGAATCGGAGTGTTTTCGGTATGTGTAAATGTATAAGTTTCAAATCTATATCAAATGTAGAATTTGAGATTGGCATCCTCGAAATAGCGAGATAATGGCTGCCGTTGTGAATTTCGTCCTGTATCACCTTAAGGTTGTTACCCATTTGTCATAAAACTGCGCAGTAACTGTAGTCGAATTCGGTCCGCCAATGCGTAGGCGTAGTCAAAGGGGGCATTTTTAATGTTTGTTTCAATGCTTAATTATTTATTTTTAATGTTTATCAGATTGCCCCTTTGCCTTAATGAAAAAGGCAAATAACAAGAAGTTGCCTGGACTTTCTGACAAGTTGTAGCAAAAAAGCGCAAATAGTGGACATCCAAGTTATTTGTTTTATTTTAAAGTTATTTTAAATAGTAAAGTCTACAAATTTCAGAAAAAAAAACTGGATTTGTATGCGTTCCACCAGGTGTAAGGGTTGCCAGTCCGTTCAATAACTTTCTCCAACACATAGTGCTCTACACAGATAAAAAGAAACATTGCAGATGAAAAGAAACATTGCAGATAAAAAGAAACATGCACTTTCTGCTTTATCTAATGCATATAAAGGGAATGCTAAGTTTGCCAGAAGATAATGGGATAATTCATGTACATCTGTCTTAAATGTAACGCCAGAGTCTAGCCAATTATATGAATATTGCAAACATTGTTGTATGGCGCATGAAAGATTTCTACAGTTTCGTTGTTTACGCCTCCTTTGGCTTGGAATTAAACGAGGGGAAATTTTACACGCTGGTGAAAATTAATTATTTTTTTCTGTGTAGTTCGTTCTTTATGTGGCATGAATTTGGCTTAGCATTCATCGGCTGTTTCCGATTTCGACAAAGCAATTCAAGAAAACATAAGAACCTTTGTAGTGGACTGCTCACCTATTTGTTTGGCAATTATTTGATCCTTTAGAATATCACGATCTTTTTCTGGAATGAAATTAAGTTTGAATCTTGGATCGATGACTGTAGCGTATGTGAAGATGCCCTCTTGCATGACAGTCTTGCATTGCGAGATTAGGTTACGGATCAGTGAATCTTTAATTGCATCCACAGCTTTATGTGCTGACTCCAAATCGCGACGATAAACAAAACACGTCGGCCAAAGCATGATCGCGAAAGTTGTACACGTCGATGCTGAAGAAGTTTGATTGCGTGGTACATAACGATGAAACTTACGTCAAGGCAGACTTCAAACAGCTCTCTGGGCAGGAATGCTATACGGCAACCGGACGGGGAAAGGTGGCAGATATTTTCAAGCACATTAAACTGTCAAAATTCGCGAAGAAATATCTGGTGTGGCAGGCTATCTGTACCTGTGGCTTCAGGAGCAACGTTTACATTGTGACCGGAAGCGGTACAATTGTTCTCTTCTATTTTGGCCGGATTTGCCATCTTGCCATTACGGGAAAAAGGCCATGGAATAGTATGCTGCCAACAACGTTCAAGTGGTGCCCAAGGTCAAGAACTCTCCCAACACGCCAGAGCGCCGCCCAATCGAACAATATTGGGCAATCGTCAAGGGGAACCTTAAGAAGACTCCAAAAGCTGTTGTGAGCGGGTAACAGTTCAAGGCAAACTGGCGTTCTGCGGCGAATAAAGTGGACAAGGAGACTGCACAAAATCTTATGGCAGGTGGTAAACGAAAGACCCGGCAATTTGCATCCGGTGAAAAGGAAGCTTAACTGAATATTTCTCCTGTATTCTGTATTAACTGAACTTGAAAAAGAAAAAGAATTTGACTTATTAATAAAAACTTTGATCGACTCACATACATTACTGTTTGACCAAATTTTGATCGGAACACCCTTTAAACCGTTTCTGGTTTGAATTTCACGTAACTTATTGCAGGCCAGTGCAGAACGGTTTATATGGAATGCGAAAATTTGCAAAGGAGTCCCCGGGAGTATATATCGTTCACTTCTGCATATGACACCTCCCTTGCTCACATTTGAAACCTGTGATAGGAAAGTACTGTGCATTTAGTAAATTAAGTCTGCACAGCAAAATTTAAAGACATCACCTTTTATTTGCGTTATTTTTAATAGGTTACAAATTTCCAACAGACTAATGTTTGCATCTTGAAAGTCTACCTAGCATTTATTAAGATTGTAATCGTTTGATTTACAACAATATTTCGTGACAGTCCCCTTTTTCAGATTTTCATTGGACATCCTGGCAGTGGGAACCAATCAGAGTGTGGCGCAAATATGATGTCATTTTTTACCAATAGCTTTGTGCCCTTAATTTTTTAAGTACTTTGTAATTAGGTTAAACAAATGTAATGAATAAAGTAAACAACAGGAATTTAGCATACATGTTCAACCTTTCTAATGAAATACGTAAGGTAAAAATTCTGTGAGCCATAAAGGAGATATTGTTGTTCGAAATCTCCACTCGAAACGTGACGCGGTCGATTCAGAAATTTTAGAACGGCGGCCCTATATAGGAATAGAAAAGAGAGAGACGTAAGTCCAACGTCAAAACAAACCAAGCTTGCCCCCCTCTATTTGCAATCGTCGCTACGCCTATGCGCCAATGGCTCTTATTTAATCTGCGAAGGTTAGACGGTTTTGTTTTGTAACGTTTCGATAAGCCTTATTCTGCAGCTCTCTGTGTCTAAATGAGCAATCAAATGCCCTTTTATGCCATCGCAACGGTTTTATCGCAGAAGTATACTGCTGAATCGGAACTCAACTTTTACGACTGTTGTTTATGGCTGGAGAGTGGATATCCAGCAACGTGTGTTATGTTTTTTGGGCCTTGGAATTGAATTCCGACGCAATGAAATATCCTTTACGTATGCTAACGGGTTAACCTTTAAACGAAATTCAATTTGATTTATGATCGATAGTCTATAAAAGTATTCCGAAGGGTATATTAGATAAATGCCCACATTGTCTCATTCTCAACCGATGGACAATGTGTGTCAAAGAGCTAGAGGCAAAAATGCTAATCGGTTTCACAGCCCCACACCATTTGGAAAAGTTTTCGATCCACAGTTTTGACTTTCCATTTCATCGTTGGTGGCATCCTTCGTGCCAGATGTGGGGTTAATTTTCAATTTGAATTTCATGTATTCTCGGTGGTGAAGTCGAGTATGGCTGGTCCGTCGATGGTTGAATCACCCAATATTTTCCCGATGGGACACTTTATTATTTAAATTACAACGACAATTCTAAAGCGCCGGCCCCCCCACAGTTTTGGGGAGTGAAAATTTAGGAGGGTCATTACGATTCCTTTCACCCTACAAGCCACGTCAGCAATATTGGAGTGGTTCTGCTTGGTCAGCCAGAATCGCGAGGACGCATTTGTCGCTCCAGTGGGGTCACAAATTGGATGAGAATTGCTCATCCACACCAAGCTCGAGAAGGGACGGGCATCGAGGCGATGATTGACAGCTTAGCGGCGACAGGTTGGTCCTTTTAGAAGCTTTTAATTCTCGATCTCATTTTCGTCTATCGGTTCTGCAAATAGAGACTTATTTAAAAAAAAGCAAACAGTATCCAATCTCGTAAACAAACCCACCACCAACCATATGGCACATGTTCAGGACTAATGGGGTTTCACCTACCAGCTGACTACCGTTTTAGTTTTCCAAGCGCGAAATTGATCCCTTTTTGCTCGTCTCTCCGACTGAATCCGATAATATGGACAACTGATGCCGTTTTTTTCGGGCGTCTACATTCAAAACAATCGCCTTGGAATCTTCTTTTGTTTCATCTCACTCCGGATGAATAGCGATAAAAAAACGATTCGTCATCACTTCATCGATACTGAACAACGGAATAATCGCCATTACCAGCGCGGACGTGGCCCCTGGCCTCCTAGGTCACGCCATCTGAGATATGGACATTAAAGGGTGTCTACGTTTAAATTGTAAGGTACACACATATTTGACCTAAATAAGGAATTCAATCGAGCAAGTTAAAATTTTCATATCCGTTTAATTATCCTATACTGTATTTAAAGAACTCAGACCTTTTCGACTAGAATGCCCTTGTTACACCTTAGATATTTTTCTTGACATATTTCTTATTGATTCCCGGAAATGCTCTCGCACAGTCGCATATTAATTTCTCGTAATCAACTGACAGTCAACCATGATTATGTACCTTATAGCTGCAAACCTCGATAACACTGGCAATACTGCTTGACAATTCACGCTACCCACCTGTATAAAATTTTTCGTGGACGCCCTTTAGAACTCGGTGAAGACAATAGCCACCATGAATTTCCATCACAGACTCCACAGACTGGCAATGAAATAAAATTAACGGATTCCTCAAAGTGAAGCGTGAAATCCATCGTACACAATCCTCAAAAGGTACTGCGTCTCCATTAGCGTGGCCGATAGAGAATTCCCCATTCTATCTACCTCTAGGAGTAGGGAGCGGTTGAAGATCGATCTGCTTTCGCATAAAGTATGGATTTATCTGCAGACAGTGCCAGCGACAGTGTCAGCGTCACGCGTTGATTGACAAGTAATTTAATTGTTTCAACCTTGATGAAACAAAGCATCCCGAAGCGGCAACGACAACGAAACAGCGAGTTGGAAGCGATGTAATTAGACTTTGCACTGATTGCGAAAATCCCATGGATAGTCCAACATTGTTAAATTCGGAATTATCCTTTGGCAGATTCCATTCGAACTAGTATTTTCAGATACGGGTGATGTGGGTTGTCCGATTTTCAGAGGGAATCGACTCTATCGGAATGGGTTACAACAAGTGAATGGCTATTCAGCTATCGGAATGGGTTACAACAGGTGAATGGCTGTTCAGCTATTTATTTGTTAGAGTAGCATGATGAGCATGAGCATGATTGACCGCCCAAGGTTGAAACTGCGTTATTGCGAAATCAGCTGTAATTACACAGATAACCAACAGATGATACAGGGTGCGGCAGAAAATAATGCGAAAATGTTCAAACTTTAGTATTGGGTTAATTCGTGTAGCTAGTGACTAATTACTGTCGAAAGTGTATTTGTTTATGTTTAGTTTCAAGTGCTGCATCCAAACATTCTATTTGTTTTATTGCAAATTCGTCAAAATGTTCGCGAGGGGTGCCACTTGACAACAGTTTACCGCATAAGAAAGTCCCTGCAGGATGGTCCTAAGCAGCGGAAGCCGGGAAGCGGACGTCCGCGCTTTGCACGCATGCCAAACGTGATCACCGGCTGGTGTCATGATGTTTGGCTTGGTGGCGTCCAACGGTTTGAAAATGCCGTTTGTACGGCCAACTTCTCCCAGGACCAAAACGTTGTCCTACAACAGGATGGAGCGCCGTGTCACACGTTCAATCGAACCCAACAATGGTTGAACGATAACATGAAGTTTTGGCCCCCTAGCAGTCCAGATCTTAATCCGTTGGATTATTCGATTTGGGCATATGTTGAAGCACGAGCTGCAAAACATCGACAACGAAACAGCGAGTTTGAAGCGATGTAATTAGACTTTGCACTAGTTTGAAAACCCTGAAGTCAACCATAACACGCACATGGCAGTCAACGGCGGAGGACTACGTCCGAAAGGCATGCTCTGGCTTCCGGCGTCGGCTCGAGGATGTTATTTATTAAAATGGAGGACACATTAAATAAATTTGTTTAAAAGAACTTTTTGAAGATAACTGCACTCGAAAATGTTGATATGATTGCTTGAAGTCGTTGAAAATGGAATTTGAAAGAAATAGAACAAATTTTCGCATTATTTTCTGCCGCACCCTGTACTTTGGACTAACATACGTCTTCAATGTGTAAGAACTGGAATTTCCAAACTTAGGAAAAACCGGCACCAGCCTCGTCGGATTGCAGTCAAACAAGGACAAGATTGAAGTTTGTTAACGTGATATTAGCTTTATTGGAAGCTGAGGAATCCTCTGCACATTCATAAGAAATTACTGAGATGTTGGATAAAAGGATTGGGTTGGCAGCATGGTTCGTCTTGGAAAACGGACGCTGAATTCTTGTTTATATTTGTATTCAAGTTGAGCTCCATTTAGTTGGTTTGCACAAAAATATATTTAAATAGTAGTACCGACTTAAACCTACCATAAGGATGCTATTGGAGCCACTCACAAAACCTGATCTCTACTTTTTGGCCGTTTTGAATCGATTTGCACAATTATCAACATTACCAACATTACAGATGCTATCAGGTCCGAATCAGGGGGCGCGACTCTATCTCAGATGCAGGATTTTTTTTGTTTTGCTTTTGTGCGATGTGCGCACGCCTAGAAGATAGATAGAAGATTTTAAAGATTTTGATGAAGATTTCTAAGATCTACTGCAAAAAGATGCTGCATGATGCAAGTTGATGGATTAAGAGTCACAAGCTGAAACTAGATTTTTCAAAGATTAATTCGCTAGCGTGGGATTTTTCGATCATCTTGAATCTGGATTTAGATGTGTCGCACTCCCAGGTCCGAATAAAGGATGAGATCAAGTTGATAAAATATTCTATTGTTAGACTAGCTGAACCCTGTGCGAGCGTTGCTGCACACTCAGATTATTTTACAGAAATCTGTAGAATTATACCGAATTCTCAACAGCTGTACGTTCGGTAATCCGATTTAACGGATTTAGGTGAAATTTTCCTGAAATCCGGTAAATTTTTAAAGTTATCTGTAAAGTTTCACCTAAATCCAGGCCTCTGACAAGGACCACTTTTTCACGTAGACAACATCTCAGCAAGCTCAGCTGTCAAAATAATGTCAACATTGTAAGTTGTGTCTGTTGATGCTCGTTTACGTTTGTCTGTTGTTGCTCGTTTTCGTTGTGCACGTCGTGCACGTCGCAAGATCGCTTTCTGTGGTGTTTCACATCAAAACAAACAACCAAAACAAATGATCAGACTTCTATTTGACAGCTGACAGCGGGCCCAAATCAGTTTGGGCCCAGGACATCCTGGGTCTACTGTTAATCACTGATATTGATATAGGCTTGTCAATGGCTTGCTTAGATCCGTTAAATCAGATTACCGAACGATCAGCTGTTCAGAATTCGGTAAAATTTTACAGATTTCTGTAGAAAAATCTAAGTAAAGGGCGATACGGTCAAAATTTGGTCAATATCAACTTGACGTATTTCTTTCAATTTTGCATTTAAAAAACCTGAACACTCCTCATTTTGAAGGTGTGTGTGTGTGTAGAATGTTGCTCCTATTTTGATTTTGGAATTCACTCTTCAGTTGTCAAAATGCCGTCCAAGCAAGAAGAGCAGCGTATCAAAATTTTGCTCGGGCATCGCGAAAATCCGAGCTACTCGCACGCAAAGTTGGCAAAATCGCTAAAAGTTGCCAAATCAACCGTTACAAATGTAATTAAAGTGTTTGGGAACGTTTGTCGACAGCCAGGAAGTCTGGATCGGGGAAATCGAAAACCGGAAGCCGCTGAGACGACAAAGAGAGTTGCCGGTAGTTTCAAGCGAAACCTAACCTATCTCTCCGAGATGCCGCAAATAAGCTGGGTGTATCGTCTACAACCGTGCATCGAGCCAAAAAATTAGCCGGACTATCGACTTACAAGAAGGTAGTGACTCCAAATCGCGATGATAAACAAAATACGACGGCCAAGCGCGATCCCGGAGGCTGTACACGACGATGCTGGCGAAGTTTGACTGCGTGGTAATGGACGACGAAACCTACGTCAAAGCCGACTACAAGCAGCTTCCGGGACAGGAGTTTTATACGGCAAAAGGAAGGGGAAAGGTAGCAGATATTTTCAAGCACACGAAACTGTCAAAGTTCGCAAAGAAATATCTGGTTTGGCAAGCCATCTGTACCTGTGGCTTGAAAAGCAGCATTTTCATAGCTTCCGGGACTGTCAACCAAGAAATTTACGTGAAAGAGTGTTTGAATAAACGTCTGCTGCCTTTCCTGAAGAAACACGGTTGTTCCGTACTGTTTTGGCCGGATTTGGCATCTTGCCATTACGGTAAAAAGGCCATGGAGTGGTACGCCGCCAACAACGTGCAGATGGTTTCAAGGACAAGAACCCTCCCAACACGCCAGAGCTCCGCCCAATTGAGAAATACTGGGCTATTGTCAAGCGGAACCTAAAGAAGACCAAAAAACTGCTAAGGACGAGCAGCAGTTCAAGGCAAACTGGCTTTCTGCGGCGAAGAAGGTGGACAAGGTGGCTGTACAAAATCTGATGGCAGGGGTCAAGCGTAAGGCCCGGCAATTCGAATTTGGAAAAGCGGAAGCCTAACTGAATATTTCTCCTGAATTTTATACTAATTGAACTTGAAAAAGAAATTTAATTTGATTTTTTAGATAAACGATTTCACCGATTTACACGCGTTTTCCCTTGACCAAATTTTGACCGTATCACCCTTTATGTACACTTGCAACAATGAAAATTTAATAGAATTGGCGCGTTTATAGTTTTTTTTGGAATGAATTTTGTTAAAATATTTTCGTTTGTCAATGTGTGGCTTTGATGATAGAGTTTGTTTTTTAATTTTGTTTTTGTTTTTATTTGTGTATGTGTTTTTAATTTGGCCCTCTGATTGGTAGTTTCTACCATGGTTTTTCCTTCTGTGTAGAAGCATTTCAAAGACATTTTTTTTCTTCAAACTACGACGTATCCTGTCAGTTTGAACGTAATATTCTCTTGCATAACCTTAGTTTAACAATTGTGCACAATATAGCACTAAGTGTAGCTCAAGCATCCCCTATCTTGACTAAGAAGGGTTCAAACTTCTATCAGAACATGCTTTTTACCCCAGGAAATACACATTTTGTGTTTTAGTTGCCTGGATGATTTTCATGTTTAGTTGAAATTTAGAAGATTAGCTCTCGAGTTATGCAGAAATATATGTTTAATTTGTATGAGAGCCCTCCTTTCGAAAATAGGGGGGGGTCTCAAACCACCATAACAAAAAATCCTGCCTCGAAAAACCCCCATGCCGAATTTTCTTCCATTTGCTTGATTAGTTCTCGAGTGTGATGTGATGTGATGTGTGATAAGAACCCACCATCAGTGCAAGGATTACCTGGCTGCAGGACTATACTCCACAGGTTGCTCTGAGAGAATAGCCTACGTGATGGCTTCTTGTAGCAGGGTCAGCCGATCTCAGTGAGGACCTTCGGGAGACTACGGCCAGAAGGCCGCATGTCTTCGCATGACAAGGGACTGGCGACTCCACGAACCCTTGTCCAGTCAACAAATCCTTCGACTGCCTTAGGCTATCCCCCCCAGGGAATCCCGTTATATAGTTGTTGAAGGAACAGTGGAATTTTTTAGCAAAAATGATTTATAAAAAGTTAAGACAAAGGAACATTCCACGGCAATACTGAACTTTAGATTCAATTAACACATTTATTTGTTTTTATTTGCACTAATAAATGTACTGGGATATTACAAATTTCTACTGTTTCTAATAAAATAATTGTGGGCAATAAAATGAGAAAGGATCTCACAAAAAATAACAATTCAAATAACTTACCATTAGAGAATATCAGTCTCTATGTTGCATCATAAATTAAAGGGATACTACTTTCCAACGCAGCTTCCACTGCATGTTATTCGTATAGGACTAATTTGCTTTTATAGACTGATCCAATATGAATGGATCAAGCACTTAACTAAGCTGGTTTTTACACGGTCTTACTCTTCTCATATAGAAAGACATCATGAAAGACCCAATTGCTATAAATACAATTTCAACTTGAAAAGTTTACATGAAATTTTATACAATAAAAATTAAATTACTTGACTATGTAAAAAGCAGCTACAGTACATAAGTCAATGCGCTTCCAATCGTTCACTTACCGAAAACCCAACCTACCTCTTGTTGCATCATTAAATCCTCGTAAATTGAAATTTAAAGTGATAGTAACAATCCTTCCAACCTCCCTCACGTCCTTAAATATTAAATGAGAAGCAGGCAAATATTAAATAATATTACAACTATTGAGTTAAGCTAAGGTATTGAATAAGGAGCTTTTAATTAATACTGTTTTTGAGATTTTGAAAAAAATTCAAATAATTAATTTTGACGCTTTTGTTACTATCACTTTATATTCAAGACAAAAATATGTTTGTTGGGCAAGGAATGTCAAGATTTGTTACAGAATGTGTATAAGATATGGGAAAAATTGTGATAGAGGACGGCTGATAAATCTAAAAGAATAGCGGACGTCATATTTGAATCGTCTCTAAATGAATATGCATCAAGTCTTATCAAATTAGGAAATTCTAATTAGATAAGACTTGATGCATACCCATTTAGAGATGAGATTAAGAGTTTTATTTTATTTATTTTTTATATGTACATTTTCACGTATTAGTAATTAACATAGCTTCATATATTAAATTTATAAAGCTTTCACATACAAAGTGAAGTACAAGTTTGGATTATAATTTGCATCAGAAAACCTTTTAGCTGAAATTTGATTTTCTGAAATAGGTACAAAGCAATGAACTTGCGTAATATGTATTGTGTTTACGTGGCTATACAACTCCTCAAGTTCTTCTGACATTTTTGCATACTGTTCAGCTGATATTATGCAGAAATTTTGTTTTGTAATACTTTTATTTGTCTGTTCAACTGCCCAGTCATATAATTCTCGAGGAGTTTTGATTGTGTTTCCAAAATCTTGAGCAAGGCTTGCTCTCTTTGTCATTCGCTGGAGTTTACCACCAATAGCATTACATGGACCTTTCCCATGAGACGTTCTCATCCATATATGGACTTGAAATTGCACACGATGGCAAATTTCTTTTCGTTCTTATTTTGAGCAATATATTGAATTTTGTTTAATTAAATCTTGCAATTTTGATATTAACAACTGAACTGCTATTGAGTCATGGAACATTACTGCAGATATTATGATAAAGCTTTTGTTTTCCAATTTATTGTCCTTCTTGAAAGGTTTGGTAATAAACAGGATCAACCACCTGATTTAACTGTGTTATCACTTAAGTTTAAAAATCTAATAATTT